>JBBYHQ010326065.1:0-14912 GCA_038382645.1 Spergularia azorica
ACAAAATCTCTTGCAGTAAGGGACTTGCATGTGCAGATCATATATCTCCCTATGGGTGATACTATATAAACTGCACATAATAGCATTGTTTTCAGGACTAGGTAAAAGAAGGATGGGAAGATTACGGGTAAAATACATGTTGGGACGTAAGTTCAATTCTTGGAACCTGCTTTTTGCGACAGATCGCCAGTGACTACATACACTTCCAAACCGAACCATGTCAGAGAGGACGAGAAGCTTATTCAGTATCATAAAGAGAACGTTTTGAGGCAGCCATGCCCAATCAGTGTCAACTGAGGATGAGGATGAAGGATTAAATAAGGAAGAAAGAGATGAGAAGATGAAAGCCTTGGCGATTTCCATGATTGAATGAGATGCAAGAGTAAGAAGGGAAAGGAGGCTATGCAATTCTTCATCATACATCACCTTCTTATAAAGGGGTTAGATCATTACATTAGAGGCAAGTAATTAATGTAGACCCTAAATCTACCCTCAAATTAATACTAATTACAGATCTCATTTGATAGCGGAGTGCATTCCTAGCCAATCATTAGACACGGAAATTAATTAGCTTTGAGCAAAATAAATTAAGCTTAAATACATTGCCAATTAATCGATCTCATAGTGATCAACTTCCATATTTTAGCGACAAGCTTCCATGATAGATTATCAATTAAACAATGAAGATAATCAAAAATATATTATCGGAAAACAGGTTCCTCACCTCAAATTAGATTTAGATTACCGAAGAGCCGAATCACTAACAAGAGTCGAAGTCTAACAAAGTAAGTTTCCTTGCTGCTGTTGGAAGTCCTAACCGTCCATCCAAAGACATCGTGCATACTTGAGGTGTGTGAAACATCAGAAGCCATATCAAATATATTGGCACAAGCAAAATCCTGCAAGTTGAAAAAAGTCACCACAGTCATGGTTCACCCACTGGAGGTGAATGCATCAATTACCACAAGTAGCAATCCATAGGAACATTAACAAAAGAAAAAGAAATCACTTAAGTATTTGTTAGAAATGCTAGATCATTTCTCTGCAAGGTCATTAACAGATTGTTCTTACTCTTTTTGTGCACATCTTCGAATCAAATTGTTTCCAGTCAAAAGACTACATAACCATACTTTATGAATTTCCCTGCTAACAGTATGTCCATATCAGCTGACCCACAATCTCGCCGATGTGAAATCTAGCAGGCTACACAGTAAAGGCATAATACGAAAGCCATAAGTTTCACCTCCTTAATGTTCCACAACCCTAACTGCTGAGAAAAACTTGGCTATTTTTGTTATCTGGGGTTATCATTTTCATTCAATGATAAACAAAGAAAATAGTCACTGGGTCCACTAATTTCAAATCGCGTTCTGCAATTTGAAAGTCGAGTTGGTGAGCATTACAATTTACAAGGTACTGAACTTACAGATTCGCCACGGATGCATAGACGGGAGCATTCTAAGGCGAGTAATCAAAAGCAAATCGAAATAAATCCACCAGGATCACATTTTAAAACAAATTCTAGAAACTCTTAATCTACGTGCATAAATCCCCAAAACTTCCCGGAACAAATCCAGACTCCGTAGTAACAAACCAAAACCATATCAACAGTAATTACCTATGAATGGATATGATCCAATACTACAGTGCAGATTTCAGCAACAATGATTTCAGTGTTGTAAAAAGAAAGAAGCATTTGGTAGCGAACACTGAGCCATTGAAGGAAACACCAATACAATTAACACTAAGAACTTTTCTACGCACGACTAATCGAATACTAGGCAAATGAAATAGTAAAAACAGGAATGCAGAGTTCAGCAGATCAATGATTTCATTGTTTTAAAAAAAAACAAGAACTTTTAGTGATCATAGAGCAGTAGAAGGAAAAATCGATCATTATCAACACAAAGAACTTCCTTTGCATGTCACAACTCACAACATTACATCAAATGACGAGGTAAGGCAGGTTGGATGCACACACACAACCGAGTATTGAATACCCGATTAACCATAGGCGAAAATTGTGACAATTTCGTCCACACACTGCTACTTCACAATGTAAGAAGCAAAATTAGCGCAAACAGTTTAGTAAGTCGATTTTCTCTATTCTGTCATATGCTATAAACCAAAGTATACTGAATCAATTGGAACCCATCGAAATCGAAAAATGACCAAAAACAGTTCGATATACGAAAATTCTCAACACATTGCTGATTAAACGACATAAAGTTTATACCTTTGCTACTCAAAAACCTCTAATTTTGCCTTCATACAACCGTGAAAAGAGAGATTCAGATCACACACCTGAAACAGATGTACAAGCAGAAGTTAGAAATGTTTGATCATTTGATCCACACAGATAATTTACAATTCAGTAAAAGAAAATCAGGGCGGATTAAATTCTTACAATTTCACACAGTAATTTCAGTAACATAGCTCAATAGGTAACACAATTACACAAATTCTCGTATGAGACGATCTCACAATCTCGATAATGATGATTAGTAATACACTAATACTGCATGTCAACTAGAAGAAGAAAAGGAACCCATATTTCATTCGGGTCGGTGTTACCTGGATAGTGGGGTCCGGAAAGCCATTGCCCTCCGATTCTTAACTAGTTGGGCCATACCCGACCCGACATGACCCTACGGGAGAAGAAGAGAGGAAGGTTTACATGCATTGACAATGGCCGAAGAAGAGAGATGTGTATGAAGCTTAATTTTTTTTAATTTTTTTTACAACTCGTTTGGTAAGTGAGATGAGAAGGAAAACGTAAAATCCACAGCTGCAATAATCAACATTTCTAATCATCACGAATTCACGAATCACGGTTCCCAGTATGTCCGTGGGCCGTGGGGAAGTTGGCCAAATATTGTACGATATACTTTGTAGTGAGTAAAGTCGTACTTTCTTTATTTCGATGAATTATTTATCTTCGATTCAATCGTGAGAAAATTCAACTTTGAAACAAACTAATAGAGTTTCGAAATGATTTGCAATTTACGCTATCTAAAGTAAAATGTATCCCAGGATGTACAAGTACGACATAGGGACGTATTCCAGCGAGAATGTCATCCCGTGTTCAGGAGTCATGACTACCCCATTACAGGTCCTAGGCCCGAATCTCATGGCCTTGGTTAGGAACATGTAGGACTAATGCAGGTTCAAGGTTTCATATAACAAATTAACAACTTGGCCAATTGGGGTTCGTGTCTTAAGAGTTAAGAGTAGAGCCGAGTTCACATCCCATTCCGCGCAACAATCCATTACTCGATCAAATATCACAAAAACCGGCTCAGACGCTCAGGTTATGAAAGGTCTTAACTCATTCACAAAGACCTGTGCATTATTGTGCAACTTCTAAGCACCTGGTACTTTGCAAGAACAATAACTAATCAACTACACATGAAGCATGAACAAAATTGTAGAAATTTGAAAGCCATGGCCAAAGAGGCAGAGATTTGTCATCACAATGAATACAACTTCCAGAAAACTATCTCACACGATACTATTAAGTCCTAACTTATACAAAAACTAACATCCACAGCACCACAAGCTAAAGATGTTCAAATTATTAAGCAGTCTTCTTTTCCTTCTTGGGCATACGGTAACCACCAATGACACAAGCATGGTCACGCTCAAATGGCTCCAGAGTGACCTGCTCTGCTGGCTTGAATTGCTCTTGTTGCAGCTTCTTCACTTCAGAGGCAAACACGGCCTCAGCAGGCATGGTGGAGTCGATGCAGTTAGCCTGAATGTTAAAGAGAGGGTTTAGTGCTAAACGAAAATGAAGCCACCATGGTAACATATCATACAAAATTTGTAGACAAATGGAGAAACAAAGGTATGATCAAGTAGTGCGGGCTAACCTTGATCGAGATGACGAAGTGACCTCCGGCTTTCAAGAAGTATGAAGCGTTAAGAGCCACAATCCTAGCCTGTAACCAGCAGAAACATTCAGAGAAAAGTTTCGCCATTCAAGCCATCCCACAGCATACACTCATATCTCACAAGACTATTAAAAGGCTTTAGCAAATTGCCCAAACAGGTGAAAGATACACAAGACTCTCAATCTTCTTTACCCCAAATACATGTCATCGAAACAATAGGAAAAGGGAAGCAGATGCTAACAACAAGCAAAAATAAGTTACATGTAACAGAAACAGAACTGGCACCATTATAATTCAACATCCAATAGACATGTGAAAAAAACATATGAAGTAAACCTGTAGAAATTCTATAAACAATGAAAAGGGCGGAACTGATTTTATTCGTTCTTAAAGAAAAGGAAATTCAGTCATTCACATTCGTGCAAAGGGCAACAAATAAACAAGTTACTGTCTAAAGGAGGCACAGAAAGGCCATGCTATAATACCACAGGCAATACTGCACTTGCAACAATATAGAAGCTTATCCAGGCAAACATATCGAGACACAAGTTGAAAAGAAAGAAAAAGAATACCAAAGAAGCAAAGAGAAATGATTAAAGAGCAGTAGAAACATGGATTGGTAACTAATGCAACCAGAGGTTAATAACGAAGAAAAGGAGGTACAAGCCTACAATAGGAAGTGTTCACTTTCACTCACTGCATCAGAATTTCGGAGTGTACATCATCCGTAGATCTTGAAGGGGAATCCGATAAACTCATCATACGCTTGAGCAGTAGCAAATAAAGATGACAACTGTACTAATTACAAATAACTATGGACACAATAAAGAGAATTTTTTTTAAGAAATTCAGTGCATCAGAAACTCGGTTTGTACATCACCCGATATGTCTTGAAGGGGAATCCGAGAACTCATCACATGCTGAATTATATAAAGAAAAAATCCATTTTTCAGCTCATGTATGAGCATAGAAAACTTCTAGGCAACATATAAAACAAACTAACAGATAAAGAGTAAAAAGTAAAATATAAGTAAACCATTGAATATAAAGATTTAAACATCAACGAAAAAAGGATTTGAAAAATCTTAGGAAAGTATCAGATTATCTCAATCAAAATTTCTTATTTTTCAAATCATAAACAAAATGAAGAGAAGGAAAAAAAACAAAGAGGAAAAATTACAAAAAGAAATAAAAAAAGACTCAAACTTTATAACCTAATAGCCAAAATAAGGTAAAACGCGTGCAAAAATGGTTACATAATATAGGCCATTGACGATTAAACATAAACATGGTAAAAAGGTTGCTCGTAAAACACAATGTAATAAGCAACAGACCTGATCAGGTTGAGCAACATCGGAGAATATAACATCAACCATGCCAACCAACATTCTGTACTTGGCTGGATGCCTTGCATCTTCAATAATGGGAATGACATTGGTCCTCTTCTTAGCCATGTTGACTAAATCTCTACCACTCCTGTGAGAGAACTCAACTGCGTACACCACACCCTCCTGCAAGTGGAACTACCAATCAGATATCTACTTCCAACTAAAATCAACATAACTGCACAATATATTAGACATCACACTTACAGGTCCAACAACATCCGACACGTGGGACACAGTGGTTCCAGAAGCAGCTCCAAGGTATAGCACCTTAGCACCAGGTTTCTGATAAAAAAAGACGCAGGATACATTATTAAAACACTATACAGTAAAAAGAAAACACTCACGGCAGCATCTCAAAACACAGGAACTTACAATCCAAACATTGTCGACACCACCAAGAACAGCAGCAGCCAACTTTGAGCGGAAAGGGTTCCACACCCTGTATTCAATCTTAGTTCCATCCTCTTGCTGCAGATGAAAACATACAATCAATAACAATCTCATTGCTTCAGACCACAAACAAAACGACCAAGGAATAACCGACAATATCAAGCAAATATCAGTACCCCATGTACCCTGAACAAACACTAGGTTGAACTACTGCTAAAACATCAACAAAGGCAAACACAAAATGCAATGAAAACTCAAAAAGCACAATCCATTCCTCCCCTAGAGCTACCTAATGGATCAAATGAACAGGCCATAAACACGAATACAATCCATACATTCAGAACTTATGAAAAGTTACATTCTTCTCCAAATTTTGCGACACTTATGCTAGGCTATACGAGAAGTAGTCGAATCCAAATATACTCACTCCGACACTAGGGTTCTACACAAATAGAATACAACAGCATGCTTTACAATATTATGTTGAACTACAGCCAAAACATCAACAAAACCAGGCAAACACAAAATCCAATGACAACTCCCAACGCTCAGAGCCTACGCTACATAGTGGGATCATATGAGCAGGTCATAAACAGGAATACAATCACTACATTCGGAACTCAAAAAGTTACAATCTTCTCCAAATTTACTGAACCATACGAGAGAATTAGTTGAATCCAAAATATAATCACGCGACAGTCGACACTAGGGTTCGAAACAAACAGAATACAACAATTTGTACTAAGCTTCACAATAAGCTTAATCCAAAGGCGAGCAAATCAACAACAACAACAAAAACACGAGTTCGGGTAATAAACAAACCACAGAATACAACATTATGCAAACACAAACTTGGACCAAAGGCGAGCAAAACCACAACAACAACAACAACAACAACAACAAAAACAAAAACACGAGTTCGAGTTCGAAAGCGGAGTTAACCTGTACAGAGATACGCTTCTCATTATAAACAGAATCACCAGGAACCATATTCTTAGTAACAAGAGCATCCTCTTTACCCTTGGCAACAAAGATCCCACTATGCTTATGTGGCACAACAATAACCTTATTACCTCCCTTCATCCCACCTCCACGTCCACCACGACCTCCACGTCCACCACGTCCTCCACCTCTGTCACCTCCTCGACCGCCTCGGCCACCGCCTGGCTTCATAATACCACCTCTAGCTCCCATTCCAAATCCCCGGCCACCTCCGCCGCGACCTCCTCCTCCACCTCGGCCACCTCCACCTCGGCCTCCTCCAAATCCACCTGTTCCACATTAATTTAATATTTAATCAATCACTTCAACTTCACTCAACATTCTTCATATAAATAAATTACTCCATGTAAAAACTTATATAAAAAGCTTCATCTTTCTACTGTGATTCATTCATACAAACAAAAATTAAGTTTCAAATTAACAAATTTAAACTCTTAAACAGCAAAAAGATTGTAACTTTTTTGTTCATATAAACAAATTACTAAAAATAAAAACCTCCTCTTTTTACTGGGATTCATTTATACAGAATGAATAAGTTAAATTAAGCTTCTAATTAACAACACCCAGCAAAAAGATCGTAACTTTTGTCAATTTACAAGTCGAACAAGTAAAAATCGGGGTAAAAATTAGGTTTATATGAAGATAAACTATTACCACTCCGTCTCAAATTAAACTTCCCATGGAATAGTATTACGTGAGAGGATTTCAAATTCCATGGGAAGTTTAATTTGGGACGGAGTGGTATACGACAAAAAGATTGTACCTTTTTTCAATTTACAAGTCGAACAAATAAAAATAGGGGTAAAAATTAGATTTTTATGAAGATAAAATTGAATTTACGATCAAAATAAACAAGAACACAGAAGAAATCGATTGAATTGGGGGTAAAATTAAGAGATTGGGGAAATTACCTCTTCCTGGCGGCGCCATTAGATTAGAGAAAATGTAGAAAAAAAAAATTAAGAGGAGAGAGAAAAACAGAGAAGTGAGAAGTGTGTTTTAGGGTTTAAGAGAAAGGGGGACAATGAGAGACAGGAAGAAGGCAGAAGTGTGGGTGGTGTTTAAAAGGGTTTAAGGATTTTCTAGGGTTTGGTCTGCGGGAAGAGGTGGTGTGATTTGGGTGGGATTCATTTATGGGCCGGGTTGTTTTTTGGGTTTATGGGCTGATATTTTGGACCTTGTTCGATTTTTGTTGTGTTGGATTTGAAATGCTATATGTTGGGCTAGTCTTTGCTTGGTAAAACCCGAAGCCGATACTTTAGGTGCGCTCAATTCTACAAGCCACACAATCAGGTAAAGACACATTTGCATATGATAATTAGTTTTCTCACAGACGCATGGTATCAATTCTCAGGTACTCCGTATGACACCCCTAACGGTGTTTCAACTTAACAAATTGAGATCAAGTGGACAAAATTATGCTCTCTTCTTTTTTATCTTACATAGAAGTAACTAATGTTGCTTGAGTGACGGAGTGCGTATATGAGAATTTGAGCCCGGAAAGACCTCCAGGTATACTGATTTCCTAACTACTAGTGCAACCTTGATCCTCGCAAAATTTTGCTCTTTAACCAATGAGCCACGCACTTGTGGTTTTTGGTTATTACTATCCGCATTGTTCTAATGTTCTAATGTTCTTCTATTTCACGTACAATCGCCACGACCTGTGCGAAACTGTATAGGCATGTAATCTTTTCCCGAAGCAAGTCCCTCTCAATTCGAATTTGGGCGTAAGTGGAAAGATGTATTTCATTTTTGTTATTCTAAAATGTCCATGATTGGGAATAAAACGGATATTGTTTTGAATTTGGGCATAAGTGAAAAGATGTATTTCATTATTGTTACTCTAGAATGTAACTTCACAATCATATCTCAATGATCTATGACGATGAAATCACAGTAAATATTAAACGTTAAGGGGAAACCCCATTAGGTCTTTGTCAGTGATCTGCAAATTGCACTTGAGGGGGGAATGTAGAGAATATGAAGTCACAGTGAAGCATGAAGACTGAAGACAATGATGCGTTCTGTTCTACATTCTATTCCTGCTAGCTGCTGGTTTATCTTTGCTTCAAGAGCAACTTGATCGAAGCTGTCACGGGAAGTTAGTTACTTGCTGAGTCATTCATGACTCAGCATTTCGACAGGTTGTAACCGCTTGCACAACCATCGAGGCAGGCAGTTATAACTGATCTGTAAATACTTGTTAGCTTAGCTGAACTTGTGTATATATAGATGAACAAATAAATTCATTTCAATTATCAAAATACAAAACCATTTTATTTTGTCTTGTGTTTTCTCTCCAATATGATTCATTTTCATCATTTCATCATGGTATAAATAACTCTTGTAAATTTCATCCCTGTACTTGCCGACTATGTTGAAATGAGTTTGATCTCGAGGATTGATCTCGTTATCGTTCATCGTATATCATCCCCCAAATTGAAGCTTCGGTTTAGCGATTAATTGGATTCGATAGACGATAGATAACCACAAAAGACGATTATTTATTATTCTCAAAAAAAGAAAAAGTCCATACCGCATTCAAACCAATCAACCAAAAATAAAGTTTCCAACGGGAAATTAGAGCAAAGGATGATGCTAAAGAATTATTCCGAGTAGCAACTCGCAAGTCATTATTCCAAAGAGTCCCCATCACGCCCCACGCCAAGAACAATACACACTCATTGGACCATGAATTTCAACTTTATTTTATTTTATTGCTTTTTCGTTAAGTTTTCCAAATTGAAGAAAAATACACGATCATAAAAATCAACGAAAAAATGATAAGAAATTAAAAATTAGGCAGGAATACCGAATATGGGTGAAATGATCAGATACAACAGAGTGCATAATAATAATCAGTACGACTCATCCTAAGATGAAATCAATCAATCATCACCATCCATCATCTCCACCATCATAATAATCACCACCATCATCCGCAAGATCATCTTCAACTCTATCAGCCGCTTCATCAGCAATATGATCCTCAAGCTTATCAAACCCTTCTTCTAATGCGAGTCCACCCAACACCCCTGCTACCGCACCCACAGCCAATCCTGTCCCCATTCCCATTCCACCAAACTTACTCTTTTTCTTTTCCTCCACAATTACCGGTGGGGCCCCAACACTCCCCTGCCCCCCGTACCCGTACCCGCCACCCGGCTGCCCGTATCCGGGTTGCGCATAACCCGGCTGGGCGTAACCGGGTTGAGCGTAACCCGGTTGCGCGTAAACGGGTTGAGCATAACTTGGCTCAGAATAAGCCGGCTGGGCGTACGGGTACCCAGCCGGTGGGGCACCGTATGGTTGTGGTGGTGGGGCCGAACCATACGGTGCGCCGGGTGGTGGTGGGGCAGACCCATACCCCGCGCCGCTGCCGTATCCTTTGTCCCTGGATACCCCGTATGGCGGCGCGGCGTATGGGTCTGGGGCATGGTACCGCGGCTCGCGCACGGTGACCTCTACCTCAACCTTCCCGTGGGGCCTACCAGAGGGACGCTTGAGCTTGAGGGTGCGCGAGGCGCGGGAACCGATCCCCGCGTCGTCCACGACTTCGCGGAGTGGGAGCTTAGCCGAGCCGATTAGCGGCTTGGTGTCCGACCCCGCGTAGGCGTGGACGATGTCGACGTGTAGGACGGCGTCGTGGATGGGGCGGTCGAGAGGGATGGCGAGGGTCTGGTTCCACCTTGGGGAGGTGTCGCCGTCTTCGTCGACCCGGCTCGAAATTTTGCGATCCGGGTCGACCCAGACGACGGCGTAAGGCTTGATCGGGCCGTGACGCCAGTTCACGTTCTTCAGGTCCTTTGCGGAGGTTAAGGTGAGTTCTATCTCGTACCGTGACGACATTTTGAGGGTAGTTTCGGTATTTCGTAGGAAGAAAGTTGTTTCGTGAAGGTTTGATTTTGAGGTTGAAATTTTGAGAAACTTGAAACGTTGAGATTTCGTAGGGGTGTCTTTGTGTTATTTATAGGTCAGTTTTTCATTGCGAGTGATTTACGTGTTTGCATGCAAAATGACGAGTTTACCCTCCTTTAGGTTAAAAGAAATGTGGAATTTTCGGGGGGTATGAATGTCAATTCAAGGATTGAAAACGGGTGTGTTTTAGGGGTGGGTTTTATCTGAAAGTTGTATGGTACATGCGACGTTGCAACGACCAATAGGAGATGGATAGAGGTGTGCCAATTGTTGGAGAAGTTTCCTTGATTTAGCAAATAGCAAATCTTGCAGTAAGTAGCTCATGGAAGTTGACTAGTGGTCAGACACCAAGAGACCCCTTTCTTGACCGAATCATATTAAACTATAGTTTTCGAGTTGGTAGGCGACTCAACCTGTTTAACTAGAGTCGTAATTGAGATTTACGAGTGTCCCAAAATTTATGAGAGAACATCATGTTTCTTGTGATCTACCATTGTTACCTGTTTCAATTAGATAACGATATCATTCACGATTCACGCGTACTAAAGAAAAATACATTTTCAACTTTAGTATATTTCTCATACTATAATACGATTTCGAATTTTTCCATTTATTTTTTAATAAAGACACGGTTTCGTTAAAACGAAGTTCTAGAATGTATGGCCTTACAATTTTCCTACTACAAGAAATCACAACTTCTCAAAGCTTGGGACGTGCATCTATGATTTAGATCCACTTTGGATAACTCGGCCCTATCCGAATGCTCATAGTTTGAGCCCAATGGACCATTATGCATATCCGATTTGTATTGGGCTGTAGAAAATAAGTCCAAGAACATAATGTTAAGTAATCCACAATCTACTTCATAATGCGTAGGTAGACCGTAGACCAGTCCAACAAAAGCTTACAAAATTTTACTACTAGTTACAAAACTTTAGACAAATTAACTTTGACCTTTTAGCATTGTCCAACTAAGATTCCTAGCTTCCCTCTCAGTAACTCTGTTCTTAGAATTGGACAAAAAAAAAAAAAAAAAAAAAAAAAAAGTAATCACTTACATACTCGTATGTGATTGGTACGTTCAAAAAATATCCAAAAGACCTTTCTTGGTGAGATCAAGTGATGTTGAATTATTGATTTGAATATATTAGTGGTTTGATGATGGTATTCGACATTATAAAATCATGTACAACTATTATTTTATCCGATGTCGTCATTAGTCGGTAGTTTATTTGGTACGCAATCAATTGTGCCAACTACCTTAAACAAGTCAAAATGCGTTTTCATTGCAAACAAATTTGGATGCTTTCCATGATGCAATCACCAAGATTTTAGAACATGAGAAAACAAAGTGGCATGATTTGAATTTTCACAATCAATTAAATTGGAAAAAAAGGTAATATTATTACGTCAACTTTTAACCGTAACTCGACAGAATGACCGCTCGTATGGACATACACATATTTGATTTCCATAGGCTTGTTTAATACTCTTCCTCACATGAACCATGTACGAACATACTATATTAAACTTGCAAAGCAAAAAAAATAAATAATAACCAACGACCAAACAAGTAGATTGAAACATAAAATCATTGTTTAGAATTAGGCAGGACAAGATGTGGTACACTCCAACTTGCAAATTAAACAGAAAAAAGATACAATAATCAAAATCAAATAATTCAAAACAACAATTATCAATACGATGTAATCAATTTACGGTTTTGCCACCTCCAACACTGTATTAGACACGACATTAGAGAGAAAAAGGGGGGGGGGAATGGTGCGACCTAGGTGAAAACCCCACCACTCCGATCCCCTCAGGGCCTCAGTTTGCTCTCTAATGCTATGACCCAACACAGTGGTACATACGGCTTAGCATAAACGTCAACCATAGGCCAAGCAGGTGGATATGATGTAGTGGGATGCACGATAAGAAATCGTAGTTCACCCAAGTCAAAATGATTGCATGATCACTCGTCGTCCTCTTCCTCTTCTTCTTCCTCTGCCTCCTTCTCTTCCTCCGCGGCCATCTCCTCCCTGGCCTGCTCCGCAGCGTCTTCCTCAATACCGTCTTTCCAGTGCTCATACCCTTGAGTTAATGCAATTCCACCTACAACCCCAGCTACTGCACCTATAGCTAATCTTGCCCCCATTCCCATTCCACTCTTTTTCTTCTCCTCCACCTCATGTGGCGGCTGTCCTTGCCCGTACCCTCCTGTGGGCTGCCCATCCTCGTACCCGTACCCTCCTGCAGGCTGCCCGTAGCTCTGCTGTTGTTGGGTGTACGCAGGGTAGCCAACGGGGGGTGTGGCAGCCGAGCCATACTCTGAGCCGCCGCCGTAGCCAACATCTCTTCTAGTCCCGTACGAGGACGCGCCGTATGAGTCGGGAGCAGGGTAGCCGCCGCACTGGCGGACACTAACTTGAACCTCAAGTTTCCCATGAGGTCTGCCAGAAGGACGCTAGAGCTTGAGCTTAAGCTGGTGGCGGCTGCCCATCCCGACTTCGTCCACGACTTCACGGAGAGGGAGCTTAGCCGAGCCGATTAGCGGCTTGGTGTCTTCCTCTGCGTGAGCGTGGACGATGTCAATGTAGAGGGTTGCATCGTCGATTGGACGGTCGAGAGGGATGACTAGGGTCTGGTCCCACGTCGGGCTCGTGTCACCTTCCTCGTCAACCCGAATCGAGAATTTCAGGGCCGATTCGACACATACGACGGCGTAGGGCTTGTTTGGGCCGTAACGCCAGTTGACGTTCTTCAGGTCTTTGGCTGAGGAGACCGTGACTTCTACCTAGGGATGGGCGTGGGTCAGGTCTGGGCCGGGTCCTATAGGACCCAGATCCAGACCCATGACCTCTTATACAGACTCACCCAATGGGCATGGGCAGGGTCTGGGTCTTATGTGAGAACTTCTTCTAAGCCGACTTCTATGATATTTTCTAGCTCAAAAATTATTTGTTGCACTAATACGTCAAATAATAGACAAATACTCAAATCAAATGTGCAATAAACAACTTGTAACCAAACTACCAATGCTCACAACTTAGCGTACATCCGTAAGTGTCAAATGTCAATACACGAAGTCTCATAAACAATAATATATGTGGGTACTCTCCGGTACATAGCTATGGTGGGAGAGGAAATCATGGATATTGATACCATGTGGTTTATTGTGTAGTCTATTAACTAACACAATAATGTTTTAAAATGGTTAAAATTTAGGTTTTTAATAAAAAAGAAATTAAATTAGACGAGTCTATTTGTCGGGTCTGGGTCTCAGTAGAGAGACTCATATCCGACCCATCACACATGTAATTGGGTCTGGGTCCGACCCAAACCCAATGGGTCCTAAAAAATGAGGAATCATATCCGACCCACATGGGCCAGGTCTGTCGGGTCTGGGTTGGGTCTGGGTTCCACGCCCATCCCTACTTCTACCTCGTACCTTGATGACATTTCGAGGGTAGTTTCGGTAATTTATAAGTTGAGTGTTTGATTTTGTGAAATTGAGGTTTTGATGATCTGCAATGTGATAAGTTGCTGGTATTTATAGACGGTCCATTTAAGATGTTGTTTACCCAAACTACCCTTTGCTTTCTCTCCTCATTTTACGTGTGTGCCAAACTACGTACCTTTGGGATGTTTGAACAGAGCTTCCTTCTTTCAATTACAGTGATTCGAATTACCTAACAAAGTAACGAGTATGGGAGAGAAACTCTCTCTCTTCTCTCTAGAACCTCCCATGGCCTCCATCAAGGGAAACAAAGAGAAACACCATGAAAAAATGTTTTTCCTACATGAAATTCAATCGTGTTTGTACTGCGAGTCCATGTCCTCCATGATTCATTCATCTGCAACTTTTCGTTCCCCTTCCAAGCCCCAGGTTTGAAGTTTTTTTTATCTCGATTTGGTCTTTTCCAATCTTGTCTAAATCAATTAGATCGGAACGATCGAAGTCTCTAAATCAGCCCTTCAAAGGGCAAACTTAGAATTCCTTTTATGAGCCATTTTTGGTTGACCTTGCTTGTATCTTTTTGGTCCTATCTTTAAATTTCTTATCTATCGACTTATTCAATTAAGTTTTCCATACTTAATTGGTTTGCGGTTGCCGTCTTCGATCTCCACAAATTATTGCTACGGCATAGATGGTACCGCGTTGAATTTTATTCATGCGATAAATTGTCTGCATCCGATTTGTTTTAAATTGGAGCATGTCATTTGCGATGTTCGGCTCTTACGAAGGCGACCACGCTACTCTCCGACAACATATGGCCGCTGGTGGCTAATCGTCGAACCACTGCTTTGTTTTGACGGG
>JBBYHQ010326075.1:0-14911 GCA_038382645.1 Spergularia azorica
CATGATGTTTGATACAATTATAAAGAATAATTATATGACTAATTATGATATTTATGAAAATTAATTTAGAAGAGATTCAGTGTTTGTAAACGTCTAAGAAAGCAACTGAAAAGATTGTGTTCATTTTATCAAATTAAAGAGTGACACGTAAGCTAATGCTGTGGAATTAAATTAGTGACAACTAAGTTCGATCTCTCATGTGATGACACGTAAGATTAAAAAAACTTTTTTGTTAGCCTATTAATATTATTATATAGATTATGAAACGGTTACATCCAAAACGTTTATTTCACAATAAGCTGATTAGTCTGTCAAACACTTTAATGTGATTATTTGCATATTCCTATATGGCTATATTGTTGTCCAAACTAACATAAACTTTTTTTTCGTACAAAACACATTTCAAATCAAACTAAGAGTAAGTTCTAGATACAAGTGATGCACACCATTCTTTGTGATCAATAGATAGATCAAAATCTGCCAACGACGAGTCTTGATATCACTAATTAATACGAGTACTTTGAAGTTTGAACGACAATTTATTACCTAGAAATCCTATATCCATCCAGCCTTATACATTAATGAGAACTGATTATGAATAATTGTGAAACGGTTACAGTCAGAACGTTTATTTCACAGTAAACCGTCGATTTAACAGAAAAGGCGGAAGATGGAGGGTCCCATCGAGCACCCATGCGCACGCAGCAAAACTTGGCCCTTGTCCCTTAAGCCAAAACTCTCTAAACCCATCTTCTCATACCCCAAAAATTAAAGAACATATAGACTCCCCTCTTTTAAGACCTAACCCTAACCCAACTCTCCCAAGACTTTCTTCCTTCTTACACCCACAAACCAATCTTCAAACTCACTTTTCTTTTTCCCATTCTCCTCCCCCTCTCTCCTCTCTCTTCTCTCCCCCAAACCCTCACCAACAGCAAAGCTAAGAACAAGGAAAGAGATCAGAGAGAAAACAAGAAAAACTCTCAACACAATCCAACCTAATTAAAAATCACCCTCCCCCTCATATCATCTTGCAAGAATTACGTGAACTTGACTCAACAAAATTATTATGTATTGCTTCCAAAGTTTATTATTATTATTCAGCTCTTCCAGCTGATATAATCTCCTGATCAAAAACTAGTAATTTTTCTTTTTTAAAATCATTTTCATCCCATAAAATATTTGTGTGTGTATCTTCCTCCTTAAGCTTTTTAGATTGTTTTTTGGATTATGGATCCAGTAACAGCACATGGGAGGCCTCTCCCACCTCCCTTTCACACTAATCTTCATCTAAACCCACACCATCAGTTCCACCATTTTCAGCAACAACAGCAGCAACTTTTCCAGCAACAGCAAAACCAGCAACAACAACAACAGCATCAGAGCTCGGAAGCCGAGCAGAGCGGGAGCAGCAGCGACCTTAAACCCAACAACTTGAAGCGTGAGCGTGACGAGTCTGGTATAGACAGCAAGGATGATAACAACGGCGGTGGAGGCGAAGACGGTGGTGGTGACGGTGGAGGGAGCGGAGGAGATGTCCAAAGGCGGCCGCGAGGGCGACCCGCTGGATCGAAAAACAAGCCCAAACCACCCATCATCATAACTAGGGATAGCGCAAACGCGCTTAGATCCCATGTTATGGAGGTGGCTAACGGGTGTGATATCATGGACAGCATAACTAATTTCGCGCGTAGGCGCCAGCGTGGCGTGTGTATCTTGAGTGGGACCGGGACCGTGTCCAACGTCACGCTGCGGCAGCCAGGTGCACCGGGGGCGGTTGTCACGTTGCACGGTAGGTTTGAGATACTGTCCCTTTCGGGGTCATTCTTACCGCCCCCGGCTCCACCTGCTGCTTCAGGGCTTACTATATACCTTGCTGGAGGGCAAGGGCAGGTGGTCGGGGGCGGGGTCGTGGGACCACTCCTTGCATCTGGGCCAGTTGTCATCATGGCCGCTTCCTTTGGGAACGCGGCCTATGAGAGACTACCACTCGAGGAGGAAGATGTGAGTGGGGCCCAGATGCAAGGAATGGGACCTGGTGGTGGAGGTGGAGGCGGACCTGGTGGATTAGACTCACCTCCACCACAAGGGGAAGGAGGGGTAGGAGGACAAGTCATGGGTGGTGATCAGAGTAACAACGGTGGTGGTAGCGGTTCTGGAGGAGGAGGAGCTGGATTATTACAAGGGTTGCCACCAAACTTGTTGAACTCTTTGCCACCAGAAGCATTTTGGGGTACTCCTCCTAATAATCGACCTCCTTATTGATGATGATCATATGATGATGATTATGATTATGAAATGTCTTACATTTTTACTTGAATTTTAATGTTTTTAAGTTTGATGATACTTTGGTAAAAATTTCAGTAGCAGTGAATGTTCATTACCTACTACTTCTCCCATCAAATTATGATCTTAATTAATCCCCTCTATTATTATTATTATCAATTAGCTTGCTTTAATTTCTTCTTAATTTGCTTTATTTGGTGGTATTTTCATTGGAGGAGTATAATCAGTATATAGCATAGCTATAGTAGCTATGTTTTGTCTTTGGTACATCATTTTTCTTGTTTTTCGTTCTTTAATTTGATCTTACACCATGCATTTTGGATGATGTGACAGTGAATTTCATGGGGTTTTGCTTTGGTTATTTTACTAAAGCGTTACACTCATGATTATAATGCAATGTACAAATAATTTTCATAAAGTTTCTCAAGAGACCAAGGGGGAAAAAAAAAAGATCCCTTTTCACCATTATTTCTTGCTAATTCTTGGCACATATTTTTGTTGATTAGGAGTACGTAATTATGTTTTAAATTCAAGTAATCAGACAGCTTAACCGATGAAACTACTTGCTTGATCGTCATCATCTTTTCTAATCCATTGTATTGTAGCAAGCAATGCGGTCTTTATCTATCTACTGGCCGTAATCGAGGTACTAGCTACGTTACTTCCCATGTCCAATTTTGTCATCACCCGTCTTGGTGTACGAAATTGGTCGTTACGCCTTGCATATAGTCTATTGAACATATAGACTTTGGCTTTATGTCGAAAATTAAGAAAATGATAAGTAATATGATGTTAAGCATTGGGGAGTAAAAGTAGGGAGAGTTAGACAATAATCACTGTCTTTGCACATACTACTAGTTACTTTCACATGCAACTCAGCGCCCTTCCAACCTTTTCTCACTGCACGCATTATCATCATTTTATCCCCATAAACCTCGCCTTTTACCACATTATTAAAAAAACACTAGTTTATACTAACACTTAATTAATCTTGATTAACAGTTTAATTAATTAATTAATTGGCTGACATATCATTAATTAGCTTAGAATTTAGCAAAGGTGCAGGCGCGACAGACATGTATGGGCTACTATATACAATAATGTTGGTTTAATTTAGAGTCTTAATTTATTTAATTTTTATTTGACTTGAAGTTGTAAAGAATCTTGTCCTTCTTATCCAGACTAGAGATGACTGTTTTGAGCATTGGTGATGAATCAGTCTATATAAATCATGATGACTACCTAATTGAGATAGTTACTAAATCAAAAGTTTTAATTGCGATACTTAGTCGATATAACAAGTTCTTAGTCAATGTAGTGACAGACGTGACTTCTAACACTATGTTGCATGTAGCATACTTCGAAGAATCGACACTAGTATAGTGTTGTTAACGTCTGTAGGACCAATAAGTCGTTAGTGTAGTAGTGGGAGTGATAATAAGGTCGGAATGAATGAATTGGGAGTGAAGATTGCAGAGAAAGAAGGAGATCGAGATGGATGAAGAGTGAGAAGATTGGTGAGTAAGCAAGTACACGTGCGGCGCAGCAGATCAGAAATTCAGAAATCTCTGATAAAATCAAATTAATAAAAAGTTCATTTCCAATGTACAGTAGTAATAGTCAACCTCTTTGCGTTGCAAATTGGCATATAAAGCCACCCAAAATCTCCGGCTGTCATCATCATCATTCATCTTCATGATCACACTTCACTCTATTTTTTCAGGGTGAACCAAACAAACCCCTTCCTAAACTCAAAAAAAAAAAAAATCTCCGGCTGTTTTCAACACTTTCCCCAATTTCTGCCCCTCTTTTCCTCTCTCTCTCCGTCGTTCTAATTAAAGGGTGAAAGGTTAGATTTTATGGTAAAGCGCAAATTTTAAAGTAGATATTCGGGTTTTTTGTAGTTATGTTATACGGAAATGATATACCGTGGAACATTATGTTGCTAGACTATCTTGACAGTGAAATTGAACAAATTGTAGCAAACAGATTTTCTAAATGAGTTATACCTATTGGCTATTGCGCAACGTGATATGGATGCTTATAACCCGCATATTATCTCAAAAAGAAAAGTCTACAAAATATACGAATTTCTTTCAAAATACAAATCCATGCATTCTCGTTGCAAATAGAACTATAGAAGTCGTATTCAAGCACTCCATTTTCTATCTATTTGCGTCTAGTACTCACGTAATGCAAAAATGGGATGGATTTTAACACCACTTTTTTCATCATTCGATTTATGAACACTCGAGTTATGAAATCGCAAAAGGGAAAATATCATCGTTTTCGAGTTCCAATGCTAGGAGTATTACGCAAAAATTTACAAAAGTCGAAACAATCCCTTTTCAGTTGATTCATGTTCTGGTAAGCGCGGTTTGTGATCTGTTTGTTAGAATTCAGGCCCAGCCCAACCATCATATTTCTATTATGGCTTGTCTGGGAAGCTCAATGAGGGTCGGGCTTCCCATTTTATATTCAGTCCTTCATTTACTTGACAACTTTTGGCGTAAATGGTGCATACCGAAAATATGGTACGATTAGGAAAAAATGATGTGTAAATTCAGTTCCAGGATATCATCGGTTATATGACTTGTGTCTATGTAGAATTCGCGATATTTTGAGTTCTCTAAAGTTTAAAAATTTATAGTCATTTTAGTTCTCTAGAGTTTAGAAAATTGAGTAAGAAAGATCAGAGTATGATAACATCAATAACAATTAGGATAAGGGCAAATTGATTAGTCATTCAAATTACACTAGCTAATATAAACCCAAATTCCCTAATCTGATTGAAAAATGAAAAACGGGTCGGGTCAGATACAGATCGATTAATGTAAGGAGGGTGTTCAAATATAATTTTATTTAGACATGGATGATGAAGGTGATGGATCATGCATATGTCCAATTGGTGGAGATCCATGTCTATGGAGCAGCTCACGTGCAACAGCTTGAAGATCACCACGACCACCATTTGGGCCTGTGTCTATTATTGATCCAAATTGGCGCAAGTCCATTGGGCCGCGTTGATGTTGATGTGGTTGGTGGTGTTGTTGCATTGTCCAAGATGGTTGCATCATTGGGTCAAAAAGTGAGGATAGATCATAGGTGGCTGGCACGGTGGACGCCGATGGGAGGTCGGAGATCGACAATTGTGGCGGTGGCATCAGTGGTTGTGGTGGCGATGGCGGTGGTGTTGGAACTTCCAAGGTTGCTAGGTGTGCTTGCAAGTAGGAGAGCTCTGCTTGTAGATTTACAACCTGTCAACAAGGGGTTGTGACATAAAAATGATATCCATTAGCTTCGCATAAGTACTAGTGTTTATTTTTTTTTTGGTATACAAAATTTACTACTAAATCACATCATCTAATATTCTTATTGTACTCCATATATGACATTATGAAATATATAGGGCTATATAAGACCCCGGCCTGTTCTGAAAACCCCCCCAAAAATGATCAAGTGAGTCCAGTTACAACTCGAGCTCAAATCAACCCTATTTCGGTACACTTTGGATCGAAAAAGCTTATTTGAGCTGGTCTATATTCCTTCTCTTTACTAGTTAAAAGAGCCTTAAAAACATCCTATGATAGCACTATAGGTTTTGAACATGCACAATGAGTTCCCAAGACTCCAATCAATTTCAATTCACAATGAAGTCATAATACATCATCTCTTAGCTTTTTTAAAGAAAAGAACCAAATCTAACTTGATTATCATTCAGTCAAAATGCATAATTGACTCATTAACATAACGTCACATGGTACGCACGTTAGTAGATACACACCGATTTTCCATAAATAAAAGCTTCAAAACTCTATGTGAAAAGGTACCACATTCAAATACTTTATTTCAAACATCTCAAGCCAAATACCATACTAAAATGAAATGTATAACATCTAGGTAACTACTTACCTTCATGAATACTCAAGACCAAGAAAATGGGGATGAAAATTTCATCACATATAAGTCAAATTGAACAATATGTACGTGCATTCCCCAACATTTAGATTGATGAAAGATATTGTGGGGGATTGGTAAGCCAACAAACGTAAAATTGGGGGATTCTCAAAGTTAATCAACTCATAATTCCGAGCAACCTACGCATACAATTCCAAAACATTACTCGATGTAACAAATGCTCTTTTTAGCCCACCTAAAGGAAGCTACAAATCATCAATGTTGATATAGACGGATTTTAAAATCTTAACTAGCTAGTATAGTCTCCGACAACTATGTTATGACGTCATATAGACGACTACTCTCATTATTTCCTCGGATTTCTCTAAAATGAGCCATTAACGATCCAAAAGAACGACCAGAGTATAACTGAAATGTTACAAGTAACAAGTGTAAAGGGGAAAAGGAGGAAACAGAAACCAGAAACAGACCAATTCCCTAATACCAGCAAAATTTGCGTAGCACAAAAAAATTGGCTAACCAACCTTTAACCCCAAAACACCAGACAGATATTACAAATGCTAGCTGCAGTTTTCGATCAATCCAACCATGTAATATAAATTATTTTTCTTTGTTTAATGGCAATCCAAATGTACCCTCAATTTCAGTAACGCATATATACACCTTGTTCCCCCCAAAACCACATTTGCACAATCATTACATTTTCTCATTTCTATTTACTCTACCCCCTAGGCAGTAATTGCTTTACTATTAATTAGCTAAAACATTCTCAAAATCATAAGGAGTGTCATTCTTGACCAAGGTCTAAAACCCGTCTACATTACTATCCGGTATGCTAAAACATCACGAGAGGACGGTTCTGGATCATGATCGGAAACTAAAAATTTCATCAAGAACTATAATTACATACATGGATGAGAATTGTGTACTATCACTATAATACACCAAATAAGGGCATTCTAAAGGCACAAACTTTCTCTCTTTATAGAAAGCTTGGAGAAGTGGACGACCACAATTTCGAACAAATAATTATTAGATCTCCATAATTGTGAAAATTATGGATGTACGTGGACAACGTAGTAGTAACACAAAGAGTCAATTGGCAAGGTTTCCACCGATTGTGAAAATTATTGATGTATACATGGATCATTTAGTGGTAGTAGTCTTTCCCTTATTTGTCAATGTTAACTAATGCTCTAGTACATTGAATTTAAGTACAAAAGGGTTGCTTGGAAGTTACTAATTAGTAGCTTTTTTAGCCAATTTTGATTTGAGCACCCAAAGGATCATATGGAATTCGATACCATGAATAACATTATATTCCGTCCGTTCTTTTAATTTGCCAAACATCTAATGTGAGCATACGAGAAGAATTCAAAACAAATGTTATCAATTCAAAAGAACATTTGAAATATATATATTATCTTTAGTGATCTGATCAGCTTTCTAATTGAGTACCTATATATAGATCATACAGAATTCTCAGCCATTTTACATACATTGATGATATGCAATTAATTCAAGTGTGGACAATGAAGGTTAATTAAAACTCAATTTTCGCAATAAATATTTTTTTTTTTTTGCAAAAATAAGCGCAGTACTTAGAACAAACAATTCTTGGTAAGCATCGAACTGAAACCAAGATCATTTGCATCCCCAACAAAATGTTAATTTGAGTTCGAATTTTTGTCAATCTAAATCACCCACAAAATCTGATAGAGTAAGGAATGTAGAATCAACTCTAGTCTAGCATTTCGCTACCCTGAATTTCAAATATTCTAATGAAATTTTACACTTTTTATCCTTTAGTATCTCATGTTCAACAAACATTTTAAGCTAGCTAGCAGTCAACTAAGCCTTAATTCATATGAAAAATTGACCTCAAAAAAAAATTGACATGAAAATTTCTCACTCTATCTCCAACTTGCAAGTACATGAATGGAAATGAAGCAAACTAATTAAGAAAGAGTTATCACTAACTTTAATTACTCAAATAATTATTTAATTAATAGATTGTTGTTCTTTGATTGTGTATGTGTTGGCATCAATTGATTTAATAGATAGATTGATTAGGAAACGCATTTCTTAATTATACTCTATAAAAATCACAAAGGGGAAAAAAATGAGCAAAAATGAAAGGTAAAGGACACACAATTTGTTGTCTTAATAAAAACACCTTGATCAAGTTCAATGAACCCAATTTAAAAAAAAGGAAACAATTAATCAACAAGCAAAACAAACCCCAAAGATAATAATTCACATCATATGATAAGACGGTCTCATAAGAGATCGAGTTTCCGAAACAGAAACAAATCAGAGTGCATGTGTAAAAACATATATGACATACTCACATACCTGTTGTTGAAGAGCAAAGATATGAGCCACGCAACCATAAACCGGGTCACGGAGCCGGGCTTGAGCCTCATAACAGATGGTCACAACCGCATCGAGCCGCTTATGGTCCGGTATGTGTAGGAGAAGCTTGGACACGTTACTAGCACCAAACACCTTGTGGACCGCCGCGAAATGAGCCGCGCCTTGGTCTGAATCAAAGTATGGTGCAAAAATACAACCTGCCACACACTTCCTACGTAAAAACTTGCATGCTCCACACGGCCCCCCGCCACCGCCCCCGACACCACCTCCACCACTCCCTCCTCCTCCTCCTCCTCCACTACTACTAGGGTTTACACAACTCATTTTTGTACCAAATACTTTCTTTATTTATTTCTTGATGATTATCAACTCACTTTTTTTTTTTTTTTTTTTGGTGGAGGTGTATGATGACTAATTTTGGGGTGATCTATATATATGAAATAATGGAAAAAGAAGATGAGTAGAAAAGATGGTGTAAAATGTTAAGGTAGGTGAGGATTTTATTGGGTTGGTTTTGTTTTTTTTTTTTTTTATTATGTGGGTTTTTTTGTTGATGATGAGGTAGTAAATATTAATAATAGTTAAATAAAGGATAATTTGCGAGACCGCACCTTATAAAATAAGTTTTTTGAGAGACCTCACCTTTTATGTTAATTTTTGCGAAACAACACCTTTTAAGTCTATTTCTTTGCGAAGCAGCACCCTTTTCAATTTCGAACAATTTTGACCACTCTCCAACGTTGACCCGACCTTACTCTTCCCCTTCAATTTCCCTCCAATTTCCCCCCTTTTTTCCCCAAATTAAAGAACCCTAAATTATTAGAACAAGTCAACGTCGGGTCAACTTTGGAGAGAAGTCAAAATTGGTCGAAAGTGAAAAAAGGTGCTGCTTCGCAAAGAAGTAGACTTAAAAGGTGGTGTTTCGCAAAATTTAACATAAAAGGTGCGGTCTCGCAAAAAACATTTTTTATAAGGTGCGGTCTCGCAAATTTTCCTTAAATAAATAAAATGTTAATGAGATGAAGAAGAAGAAGGAGAAGTAGAGGAGGAGAAATCTTTAAAGCCATGCGAAAGAGCAAAGAAGACACATTAAGCTGCTTGCGTGAAGCAAACATGCGATAAGCCCTAGCTTAGTTGTTTTCTTAGCTTAAAACACCACTTCTCTCTCTAAAAAGTTATATATGTCACTCTTAACTCACCTTTTTTTTCGTTTTCTATATGCATTTCTCTTGTGAATGTCTCTATCGTCACATACATGACACACTAGTACATGCTATACATACATGCATACCCCTTTTTCGAATCGAGATTAAGTGTGACGTCGCTTTTTAACAGATTATATTTCTTAATGAAATATAACGTTCCAAATTAAATCAAGACAATTGGAACTAAATTAAGTAAGTTTAATTAAGTTCACCAACAAAAAAAAGATGTACACGTACAATACACACATGCAAGTACATATACGACCTTAGCTTCATCATAGTTGTCGGGTACATCTATATCAACCCATTTAAACAAGTTACACAAACGTAGATGTGGTTGATTTTAATTAAATACTCTGTTGTCGTCGGGTGATTAATTAAATGTGTTTTTATTAAAACCACGCGTATGTATGGTTATTCGCAACAATACTTCATCGATCATAATCGCTAGACCTAAATTTAAAAAGAAAAAACTAACTTTCTTATTAGTAGTACATTTACTATGTAATCAGACCTTTAATGTATAAATCATGATTTTAATGTTTTGGGGAACATGATAAATTTGTTGGACTGTTACAACAATGCTCTCCATAGGGTGGATGAGGAGAAGTTGAAACGTGTCGTTGAGGGTGTATCTATGTATAGTCCTCCCTTAGCTGCGTGTTTTAAGCTGCGTAGAGGGTAAAAGAAGCAAGCTCTCTTATTATATAACTCACTCTTTTGTTGAAAAGGACTCATCTTTCACTTAATTTGGGTGTTAGATGTGCAATTAGGAGGTGTTGATCACACTCATTGGTACACATACTTAACTGACAAGCTTATTTCATTTCCATTAATAGACATAATTTGTTGATTCTAAATTAATGTCCTACTCAGATCATGTACTTCAAACCCCCCACACAAGTTGTTTCACAATTGTGTAGAATTATTGTTTGTTTGATAGAGTTGGTAAAGCGAGCTTAGCTCTAATTAATTTGTCATAATTCGACTGTGACTTTATAATAGTTTGATTTGTCCTAATTTTTTTTTACCAAGAATCAGTGTTAGCAGAAGCGATCTGAATTGATATGAAAAATAGATCCGATGAATATCACGCGGCATAATAATCAAAACCCCTTTAAAAGAGTCGTCTTAACCAAAAGACTAATTCAGTTATCGGTGATTAAGCCTAATCAATTGCAATAAGTCTCAACACGTTTTAAACATATATAAGCCTGCAGAGTTTTCAGAAGGTCATTGTTTCCATTATTTTACTGGTTATTTACTTATTTTCATCGTGACAGACATGTGTAGTAGTAGTTAATACGTCAGTTATATTCTTATATGCAAGTGCGCGTGTTATTCACGCTGCTCCTATAGGCGTTGACACGTTAATGTAGACTATCATGTCTATCCCTAACATTAATATATAATGTGCAAAAGAAATATCAACAAATAGAGATTGGACATTCAATATCGCGATAACGTCTACTATACAAACCAGACTCAATATTCATGATTTCACAAACTTAATAAGAATTGATACTTTTATACCGTTGCATGTAGTTGTACAAAGTGTTCATGCATGTACACATAATTGTGTACATATATATGCACATACATAATCTGTATTTACTACGCAATGCCTTGGTCAATTCACTTATTGCTAGCCTTGACCAACAAATTAAAAAATGATCAACATGAAATTTTAACATTACAATAAGAAAAATATGGCAATTTTGATGAATAATTTGAGATTGAGAATTAGCTTAATAAGCTAAGAAATCAACATGTATTGTCAACTCTATAGTATTGAGGGAAAAGAAATAAAATACTCCGTAAAACATAGTAATGACAAATTACGTCTAGACATTTTACTTTAATTTTTGAGGCATTGTCCACTTGAGACGACAATTTCGAGTAAAACCCCCCGCATTATTTAATTTGTACAACACTCATTTCTCGGTTGGGCAGCAATTATTTGATCAAAGACATACAAAGGTAGAATGTTGGATCTGGTTCAATTCCTTGATCAATTTACGTGGAAACTCGCACAAATTGGCTATTTGGCTTGTTACTTTATGTATAAGACAAAGGTAGAAAAAATTCGAGTAGCTCCGTATCTATTGTCTAATGTAATAGTAAATCGATAAAGTAATACGTCGTAGTAATTATGTATTGCTTTTTAAGTTGAAGAAAACAAGTACAAAAATAACAACCATTTCGATGATAATTTTCATACATCAACGTGACAATAATATATACGAGTAAGTATCAGGCCATCATCCTTTTAAATAAAAGGTACAAAAGAAATTAAAAGCTATCTTTGAGGGCTTTACCTTAGAAAGAGTCCTTCGTGAGAAGGACAAGACATGGTGAACTATATACTATGTTTGTCTTCCAACAGTAAGAAGAGAAAACGTATACTCGATCAGTTAAAAATCTGCCATCTGATCCTCTCAACGATAAGCAACAAGAAGATAATAATATCACAATCCAAAGGTATTTCACTATTTCAGAATGTATAGTGAGGATGTGCATGCAGTGATCATCAACTTCTTATCAATGGCACTATCCAATTTAATCCGAATTTGAATTGTAGTCTCATAAAGACGGCATCTCAAAAAATTGATTATCTCAATAAGCTTTTAATTATACAACGACATTTGAGATCGGCCTCTAGCTCATGCTCCCTCCGATTCATTTTATTGTTCACAATTCTAATTTGGATCCTCCTCATCTTATCCCTTTTGGCATGTTATATTAATCATTAATTTACTTCGTGACTGCACACATTTTAATTATCAACTTTTATTTTCATCCACACGCTTATGATTTTTATTAGACATGTGACAAAACAAATACGAAAATAAATCAAATTGAATCGGAGAGGATACTATATGAATTATTGAATGACTACAATTAAGTTGGAGCAACAACAACAACAACAACATGAAATATTTTCCCATGCAAATTAATTAAGTAAGAAAAATGGCAAATAAATTGGAAAATGAAAATAGGGAATAAGAATAAGGGAGAGAACGTAACGGCGAAAGGGGCCGCGCCGTCCGGTGATTGTCTAAAGCGCGTGGTGGGAAGAGGAAGCAAATCTTAAAATTTATTAAAAAAAATTAGAAAGAAAAGTTGAAAGCTTTCTTATTTGACTGCCACGTCAACTTACTTTATTAAACTTTAATATTTCTTCACTGTTGTACTTCATTTCTCCCGTAACTCCCAGCTTACGTTGTTACAGCTTTCCTACGTACAACTCCTCTTAACTGTACGTGATCAATCGGTATTATAATGTGAGACGGTTTTGAACTCAAATTATGAGTATTTCGGCAATTCAAATAATTTGATTAGTTTTATTAATGTAGAGATCATAATTTCATCATTGTTAAATATGCAGTATTAGACAATGAGTCGTGTTTATAGTGTCTTTCCACACCCTTGACCCTACATCTTGCTCAACCTTAATCTCGTAGAATCTCCACCGGCTTGTTACTATAACGCCACCGACTTCAATTTCATTATACTCCTTAGCGACTATCTTTTGCAATGGGCTAAGTTATTCTTTGTCATGAAATGTCAACTGACGAAAAGTATATTAATTTCCAGAATTATAAAAATTATATATAGGAACAGTTAACCTATCGTAATTTCAGATAATCGAATGAGATGTACTTGTCTTCTTTTGTTGTTAGATCAGTCTTCTTTTTATTTTTCAAGCAAAGTTGTTTGGTTTCTTTGACCTTTGCTTTAAATAATCCATTTATTGGGCCACGTCCAATCATATATAGCACCACTCGTGCGGTCAAAAACCTAGGAAGCACAATCCCCTTTTTACTAAAATGTTTGCTAAATTAATTTAACCAGATAATACAATGATGAATAAGGATACACCAAATCTTAGAACTTTAAACATGACATATAACTATAGACCCACTAATCTTAATTATTTAAGGGAAGACCCACTAATCTTTGTAATTATAAGTAAACCAAAGACTTTAAACAACAAGATGTCACCCTGTGACACGACAAGGGAACTATTGATATGTTTAATTAGGGGAAAATGATGTTTAAGGAGGAAGCATTTCTATTAAATTGCTAACTCAAAAGCTATTAGAAAAAGGATTGGTAAGTCAAAGAAATCTAGTTCACCCCTTTGGACCATCCTATCATGCATGAAACCTATACTACTTTGTACGATTAGAACATTATAGCTTTTCTTAGATCAAACTTTAGGTTAAAAGAGGGATAATTTATGTCCTTCTAGGGTTAGTGTATGTTAGGGTGGAGCGAGCAAGCAGATCGACAGAAAAGCGCAAATCCTAACCATGTATAATACAACGAACATAAGTACGAATGAAATCAAGTGGCGAAGTAAAGAGTAGCCTGCTTGATAAATTGATCGATAACATTGATCATATGCTTTAATGTCATATCCGATCTTTGATGTTATAGGAACTTACATTTTGCAACAATGTACACATAGTAACTCAGTTTGTAGATTTTCAATTAAATTTTACGGTGTACATGCTAACTAACGCGAGGATGAGTCAAATTTTCGACTTTTTGATCATGAAATGAACAGTTAAGGGTTAACCACGTGCATTCAGCTGATTGGCTAAAATATGAATTTATATATGGATTCTTAAATTGTCTAATCATTTTGATGTAGAATTATATATTGTCGTCTTGTACTCTTTTAGCAGCTTTAATTAGCAGGACAACTTTTGCTGTAGATTTTGAAATGTAGATTATAATTGCATCGATTCATGAGTAGTTCGTTGAAAGAATGGAAGAAAAAGTTGCAAAATTATGTACAGCTTGCTAAGCTAGTGTAGTGACCAGCGAGCCATGGTTTGTCTACACTATTTGCTTCTTCAAGGGAACATCAGAACCAAACATGGAACCTGGCCTGTAAATAAAAGTCTTAATCCTTCTACTCCCTCTATTTCGGTGAGTTCTTTACGTTGCCTTTTGGCACAAGAACCAAGAAGGATAGTTTAATTGTTAATTATATCCCTAAATAATTCCCAAATCTTTCTATCCCCTTAATCCCTCCCTGTCTTTTCCTCATTTCTCACCCTCTCTCCTCCAACTTTTGTTCTTCACCATACCACCATCATCAAGTCATCAACTCC
>JBBYHQ010326094.1:0-14909 GCA_038382645.1 Spergularia azorica
GGGGCGGCGTGGCTGTCATGCTCCATCTCAAGCACATAGAAATCAGCAGGAAAAACAAGCTTATCAACTACCACAAGCACATCCTCAACAACACCCTTAGGGAATGCAGTAGATCTATCAGCAAGTTGAACTATCACATTAGTTGCACACAAAGGACCAAGATCCATAGACAGATAAACAGAATAGGGAATCACATTGATTGACGCACCTAAATCTAACATGGCCTTTTCAAATTGGGTGTCTCCTAGGGTACATGGAATAGTAAACATGGCAGGGTCGCTACATTTCTTAGGCATCCTCCGTTGAAACACAGCAGAAACATGTTCACTAATTTGCACTTTTTGTTTACCCATCAACTTGTGACTTCTCTTAATTGTATGCAACTCTTTCAACAATTTAGCACTACGAGGAATAACTTTAAGGAGAGGAATGTTTACCACACACTTACTAAATATTTCGTAGATGTCCTTGTCCTTCTCAAATTTTCGAGTCTCCTTCAATCCCTCGGGAAACGGTGGAACCGCCTCATAAGCTGGAAACTCAGGTGCAACATATCTCCCCCTCCTTCAAATTGGCCGTCTCCGTTGCGGCCGAAGAAGAAAAACCGGTTTCCGGGTCAGCAACTGGTCGCGGTCTGCCATGGGGAGGTCGCGGACCGCCATACTCGTCTCGCGGTCCGCCTTCTTCATCTCGCGGACCGCGAGATTTCTCTGATCTCCCTTCCTCGATTTCCGTGGCGCCCCGCTGAATACCATGGCGGGGTGCCAAAAGTTCCTGATCTTCCACGTCAAATTCATCTAGAAAAACATCTTCCGGAACGCTAGACCTCACAATCTCCTACTCCTCCAACACCTTTCCACTGCGCAATGTGATAGCACTCACATTTTTCCGGGGATTTACTTCCGTTTGAGATGGAAGTTTCCCGGAGTTTTGAGACTCCAATCGAGTGATGGCACTCGACATTTGACCCATTTGGGTCTCCAAGTTTTGGATGCTAGATTGCATAGTGGTGACATTCTGAGTGAAGGCCTTAATCTTATCCTCGGCCGACATGGAAGATGTAGCACCTTGCCCTTGAGAAAGGTTGTGATCCGGTTGTTGGATTGATAACCATAGTTTCCTTGATTTAATTGCCGATTCCCGTGATTGAACTGTGGATTAGAGTACCGATTGTTCTGAGCATATTGCTGATCACCCTGTTGATTGCCTTGATCGTTCCTATAATGGAAATTCGGATGATCTCTCCACCCTGGATTGAATGTGTTAGAATATGGATCATACTTCCGTTGAGGGGGTCCCAGAAAGCCAGCAGCATTAATCTCTTCAACATTATCATCAAAAAGTGTAGGGCACGAATCCGTGGGGTGTCCACTACCATGACAAATTCCACACACTCTAGCCATTTGACCTTGTTGTTGGGACATGAAGGTCTTCATCAACGTAGTCAACTCCGCAATAGAACCATCATTAGAGGAAGTAGCCGCGTACACCCTTTTAGAGAAAGTCTTATAGCTCTCAGAATTTTCAGCTAAACTAGAAAGTAGGGCCCTAGCTTGAGACGGAGTCTTGTTCATCAAATCACCACCACTAGTAGCTGTCACATATCGCTTATCCTCTTCTCGCAACCCATTGTAAAAATAGAGGATGAGATATTTCTTCTCATATCCATGGTACGGCCAGCTTGCACACAATTGCTTGAAACGTTCCCAATAGGCATGTAAGTTCTCCTCATCCGTTTGCTCTACATTGCTAATAGCCTTCTTGAGATTGGAAGATCGTGTGGCGGGAAAATACTTCTCTAAGAAGAACTGTTTCATGTGGGACCAATCAGTCACACTACCTTCGGCCAACGTGTATAACCAATTCTTGGCCTTTTCCTTAAGAGTGAAAGGAAAGACCCTCAGCAACAATTTATCTAACTTCACACCCTTCGGTTTCATCCCACTGCATATGTAGTAGAACTCCGTGAGATGACGATTCGGATCCTCTCCGTCAGCCCCATGGAACGAAGGAATATGGTGCAGCAAAGCTCCCTTGATCTCAAGGCTCTCCTCTTCTTTACCATCTGCAGGAGCCGGAAATTTGATGCATAATGGTTGAATGGCAAGGTCAGGAGCAGTGAGCTCCCTCAAAGTTTGAGCGGCCATCGGACCCTCAACTAGCAATTCCTCAAAATCTGTATCAAATGGAAGTTCTCAAAAATTAGCACGAATCTCTTTCCGCAAACGCCGCAAAGTTCTCTCAATTTCTGAATCAAAAGGGACAAGAGATTGATTAGTCGCACGATAAGCAACGCGGCCACCACAAGAGAGATGATTCCTAGAAATAAATCCAAGAATCAAAGCAAGCACAAAAACTCACAACAAAAACAAAACCCAAGCCCCCGGTAGCGGCTCAAAAATTTGGTGAGACTAAAGTCGCTATTATCTACTAAAAATAAACCTAAATCCTAACAACAGTAGTAGGAAAGTAGGGATCGTATCCACAGGGAAATGGGTTGTTAAATGTGATGAATTATAGTGCCAAAGTAACAAGTAATGGGGGATTGAGAGTTGTTGGTTATCAAACTATTGAAAAGTAACAATTGCGAATTATGAATGTAATTCAGGAATAAAACGGATCTTGACCAATTAATTCCAACAACGCACTAACTAATCGGTCCTAGTTATCACTATTCCTCTTTTAATCTCAATTACTCTATCGTGGAAACAGAATTCCCAAACCTCTCCTTAATTATAGCTAAAAGGCGTGATCGGCACCACCTAATAACCCTAATTATCAAATAACCTAAGCGCACGATTAGATTCAATTCGATAATAGCAATAAGAATTAGAGAAATATCGATAGAGACATGTAATACTAACGCACGTTTCGTATTTAACATGTAAGTCAAATCTTTGCCCTAATTCACTAACGATGATTATATACAAATCAATGAATTGGGGATTCCTACAATGTAAAAATCAATCAAACAATGGATTCATTTGATCAATTAAAACTAGCAAACAATCAACCTAAGCAATAGACTAGTTGCGCACCTAGAAATCACAAAAGATAATTGTATAAAATAAAAACCAAAGATAAGACAATAATTGAAAACAATAAAAGGAATAGATCAAACTCACGATATTGTCAATGCAATGCTTCGATTAATCGATCAAGAAATAAAAGATTTAGCTCCTCATACAATCCATAAAACCCTTGTGTTTCTTGTAAAAGTCTGAATGATAAAACCTAGGGTCAGGATTTTATTTATATAGTCTAGGAAAACGTAAAATAAAAAATTACTGAAAATAGGAAAATACATATTGTCGCGGCCCGCCAAGGGGTTCACCGCGGGCCGCCATGCACCGCGGTCCGCCGTCAACTTCATCGCGGACCGCCAAACCTTACTGGGTTCCGACTCTTGCGTCCTTCAGCGCGGTCCGCCAAGCCTTCAGTGCAGGCCGCCAAATACCATTGGATAGCTTCCTTTGACGCTTCAAATCGTTTGCATCTAAATTGTACTCAAAATGTCCAAAATTACATAAAACTGAATAACCGATACTCAACACCAATAGTGAGTATATTACATCAATTGGAACGCTAAAATACAACTAAAAACCATCAAAACGATGCATACAAAATGGGCAGATCACAGATCATTCCAAAGAATTCATTCATTGCCTGGTTGGCTGCCCTCAAGAAATTGCAACTTAAAGATAAATTGAAAAAACTGGGAATTTGCAGTGATGATCTGTGTATATTGTGTCATGCTGAGGCTGAAACACATGATCACTTATTCTTCAGGTGCATTTATAGTAAGAAATGTCTGGATTCTGTCAAGAAGTGGAGCAAGATTGATTACCCTGATGCTGATACGGTCAATTGGTGTGCTAAAAAGAAAATGGGATCAAGAATAATGAATCAGATGGCAATAGCAGTCCTGTGCAACCTTATTTACCAAATTTGGTATGTGAGGAACAATTGTAGACATGAAAATGTAATGATCAGGCCTAAAAACTGTTGCTGAATTGGTGAAGAAGGAAGTCCGGAACAGAGTGAGGAGAATGATTCATAATTTGAAGGCAAAAAATGTTAGTTGGCTAAAAGAAAGGATGTTGTTTTAGAAATAGGCATGTTTTTGGTTTTTTTGTACTTCGTTTTAAGGGAGTATATTGTTCTCTTTATTGTACTCAATATTTTTTGATTCAATACAAATTACATTTTAACCAAAAAAAAGAAAAAGCATTTGTGGTGGTCCAATCTTCCTTGTAGTGTCTATGTGTTTATGATTGGTGTCCCTGTAGTTTATAATCGTTTAGAGCATTTATTGTTAGCTAAAGTTCATCCCCTTGTACTTTGGTTTTCAATATCATATGCCATTTCAGTTTTCTCCATTTTCGATTTCAATAAACACAAAAACACACAAAAACACACAAAAACAAGTCATACATGTATCTATGGTGTTTGGGTGTGCATCAAGTAGTATCAGAGCTTCGGCTCAGGTCCTAACTCCAACTACGCAGCCTAAACACAGCAACAAAGTGAAGGAATACTCTGTATGCAAGTCGAAAACAGAGGAGTGCAGCAACCACAGTAAAAACGAGCCATGGTGCACTTGGTGCCCTTACAACAAGGCTACTGTCCAACAACTAAAGTGTCTTTCAATACCAGGTATGAGCATGGTTTGACTTCAATCTACCTAGCTTTGATGGTAAAGGTCACCATTGTTCCTTCTACATTATTCTCCGAAGTTCTACCCCTTACAATTTAATCAGAGAGTAACGACAATTGTAGTTGCATCTCGTCAATCGTTCTCTACCCGTGCAAAATTGCACGACCTGTTATATAAAGTGATAATAACCCATTTTTTTATTCTTAGGCTTATATATGGTGATACGGTTTTAACTTTTGTGTGCCAAAAAAATAAAATAAAAATAGGATCCGCAAAGTTAAACCTCACAAAAGTTGGTCCCATTTGACATCGCTCGCTTTTGTTTGTCATGAACCCGTTGTTTTATTTTTATTTTGTTTATTTTTTTTTAACTTGTGACCCGTGTTAACCCACATATTATTTAACCTCAAACCCGTTGATCAAATTTGACCCCTAATCAACACAAACCACCCTAAATTAAAAAGCAAACCCTTTTGTTCGTACGTGACATGACTCGTTTACAGGTCTAGACAATTTAGTTTTCGAATAGCATTTCAACATCTCAGTTTTAGTATGGTAGACCTGCTATTATATATTATAAAAACAGCGATTACCTGTAATTAAGGCAACTCAATTATGTGAAACTCAAATATCAAAGTTAAAACTCTATTCGAGATGTTTATTTAAATTGTTAATAACTTGCATAACTTAAAAAAAAAAAACATTCTCTAAAAAAAGAAAAACATTTTTAAGCTTGTATTTAGCTTTGTTTTATTTAGTTTATTCTCGATACTTTTATTTATTTTTTTTAGACAAATGACTCGGATGTTACACGAATTGACCCTAAAATAATATATCCTCATAAAGAAATAAAATTTTTTCATATATTATTGTTATAATATTCAATTATGGCATGATAAATTTCGTCTAGAATTCGGCCCTAAAGATTTTTTTTATGATTTTCGGTTTATACTGCAGTAATTAAGGAAAATGTAATAATTAGTCAATATTTCTAGGTTGCAATTTTCGAAAATTTACAAAAATGTGATAATTAGTCATTTATATTATTATGCAGCTAATTTATAATGTATTAGGCGTTTTTTTAGGACCGAAATCAAATTTTACTAGAATGAAAGCTCGTGCGTTGCACGGGTCTCTTAATAATGATATCAATTACTTGCATTTTATTTAACCCGTGTAAATAATTATTTTCATTATACACCTCATTTTACATAAATTGTGAACTTATATTCTCTTACTGTGCCGTAATAATTAGATACACCCTCCGTCCCACCTCAAACGCCTCATCCTCAAAATACCCTTGTGTTGAGAATGGAGTATACACTAATCGGTTTATCAAAGTTTCAAAAACAATTATACAGCGAATTATATTAGAGTTTTCTCTAACTTGTCATACAATTCTTTTGGAACTTTGATTAACTGAGTAGTGTGTACACCCTTTCCAATATGTAATCGTATTTTACATGGGGAGTTTGAGCTAAGACGAAGGGAGTATGTGATTATGAAATTGTATATAACTTTTGGAGATATCTTAAAATGTATAATTTATTTTCAAATATGAAATAATGACTATAGTATTTTTTATAGAGTGACCCAAGTGCATGTCATATGGCTTATTTATGTGAAATATATTTTTTTGAGTGTAAATAGATTTAGGGATCCGCTATGAGTAATAAGCATGCATAATTTAACAAAAGTATGTACCTTAATTTTGCCATTCGGACACATAATTTCAAACAAACAAATACAATAATCTAAGATAAAATCTCCGATCTTTCTTTGTTCAACTCTAAATCAATAACTTCTAATGTCATTTACAACTATAGTTTTATACAAAACACAACTTTAAATATTTTTATTTAGAAAGATAGTATTACTTCGAAACGTTCACATGGTAACCTTGTAATTCTATTTTTCGCATGGTTTCTACATTTTTAGGTTTGAGTATAATATGTACTTTAATTTTTGCCCTTCAAACACATGATTGAAATTTTTTTTAACTATAATCCAAAATATTTTTTTCGTTTTTAATTGTACAAATTTAAATCAACCCCTCTATTGTCATTACAACTAAACGTTTCTTTAAAAACACTACCTTCAATTTTATTATTTACCCTCTTAAAAGAATTATTACTTAGGAACATTCACATGGTACCTTTTCAGTTCAATTTTCTATATGTTTTGTTTCCAAGTTTGTGTATAACTTTGAGATTTCATTTTTTGTGGACCATGTGTACAATATGTCTTTTTGAAACACTAAACTCTAATTTTCCATTGTTTTCCACTATTTAAATGTTTTATTGTTGCAATAATGGATACTATCTTCATAGTTTGACACTTAATGCTAACATTTCTTATAAGAATTTAGCAAATGAGTATTATGTTCACGAAAATTAAATTTTGTGGGGTATCATGTACAAAAACATGCAAATGCAGATACCTTATAAAAAGGGAGAAATAAATAGCGAATTTTATTTTCAACAGGTAATAATTTTTTATATTTTTATTATAAAGTACTACTTGTTTGTATTTTTTTTTAACAAAGGACTACATTTAACCGTACATTTTTTAATACTAACACTACTGCATTTTTTTTTTACTTCAGTTATTCTAGTATTGACTACCTTAATCTTTTCTTCTTTGTTTTGTTGTCCAACCCCCCCCCCCTCTTAACATTTTCGTAAACATAAAATATTACAAATAATAGATAAATAATGTTGTTTAAAATTGACATAGACTACCAAATGAGTATTTTGTTATGAAACTAACCTAGGTCGTAAGAAGAGTTTTGACATGATTTCGATACGTTCATTTCATGTGTAATCACTAATTGGAAATAATGCTTAATACAAAGGTTCACACGGGTTAAATAAAATGCAAGTAATAATTGTTTACACGGGTTAAATAAAATGCAAGTAATAGATCCTATATATATATATAAAGGTTTAGATATTCATCGGTTCAATTTTATCTTCATAAAGCAAACATAATTATTTATCCAATTCTCTAATAAATCTCCTAAGGTACGATTATTTAGTAGAGGAATTATATATTTCACTTTGTAATGTTTCAATAATGTGGGACGATTTTTTAGTACTCTTATTTTTTTGCCAAGATTAGAGATTGTCCCACATCGTCCAAGAAATAAGATTACAATATCTTGTCACACTATAGATTAGGTTTCTTTTGTCCCACATCGTTGCATCAAAAGAAAATAGTTTAATTTTACTTTGTATTGTAATCCTAACGGGATTATTTCCTGTGTTCTTTAAAAAAAAGTTTGTTCACTTGGTTCAACAACGTGGAACAATTTTTTAGTAGAGGAATTATACTGTATATCCCAATGATCATGATTCAACAATGTTGGAAGATCTTTTAGTACTCTTCTTTTTTCTTTTTTTTTTGCCAAGATTAGAGATTTTGTCACATCGTCCAAGAAGTAAGATCACAATATTTTGGCACACTATAGGTTAGGTTATTTTAGTTTTGTCCCACATCGTTGTATCATAAGAAGATGGATTAATTGCACTTGGGTATTGTAATCCTAACGGGATTAGTTCTTCTGTTCTTTAAAAAAAAATTATTAATCCATACATATATTTCACTTGAACATGATTCAACAACGTGGAATAATTTTTTAGTAAAGGAATTAGTGCACGCGCCTGAGACATAGTGGCATGGAGCAGACCAAATGAGATCATCAAGGGCATTGATAAAGCAATTTAATTCAAAGATGTTTTTAAAGTAAAATATAGTAATGTGTATGTGTCAATTTAAAAAATATATCTTGTCGGTTTATTTATTTTTACTTAAATTATATATTAGGTTACTACAAAAATTTATTATGTTGAATTTTCATCTAAAGTTCTAATAAAACAAAGAACAAAGTTTAAACTTGCCAATCAATACTTTAGCAGCTTATTATAGCCAGCCGAGTATATATGATTAGGCATTATGATTGTAAATGTCGATTTGGGATTTCAACTATTTATAGCTTGCTGATTGTTTAACTTCGATTAGGATTATTAATATGATAGATTTGAATTAGGAAAACATACCATAAATTTTGCCCAAGAAATCCCTCATTTATTATTATGTACTATAATATTGATTGATATGGAGTTTCTAGAATGTTCTATTCTTATTTAATTATTTTTTACTTACCATATCATGTGCAATTCACATTAAATTCCTTTGTCACTTACCATATATAGGATTCAAATACAATTTTTTAATAAAAAATATGAAAATTTGGACATTCTAGAATGCTCCAATCTTCGTGGGAGCTCAAAAAAAGCCTACTTTAATTGTAACACTACGGAATTTGGAAATTGGTTTATGGAGTTGGTTTGTCCCACATTGGTAAACTAAGGCTCATATGATCAGTTTATAATAGATTCCTATCATCTTACTACCAACAAGGCATTCACCTTTTAGAGCCCACGAGAGGATTTACGGGCCTAAGAGGTGACTTCCATCGTATTGGGTTGTGTTGCGACGGACGGTGGATCGGGCTATTACATTAATAATATATATTGATTTTATTCTTTCCAAAAATTTGATTAAAATGTATGGCATATTTTGGATTAATATCTTTATATTTAACAATAATATATATTTTTAATTCTTTCAGAATATTCTCAGGAAAATTCAGCTTTTTTTAAATTTTATTTTATTCTTAAAAAAATTAAATAAGGAAATTGCCATTTTTTCTCTAGATTGTATTGCCTAAATTATGTATGTTTGTATTTTTCGAAAATTTTCATTTACATTATTATGCAGCTAATTTATAATGTATTATGCGTTATTTTACTTAGGGCCGAAATCAAATTTTAATATATTTTCTTTCCTAATATTCAATTAAAATATATGGCATAATTTCGAAATATTTCGAAATATTTCTTGCTTTTTTTTAAAGGAAATCGTTTTATATATATCGTATTCCTCTAGTTTAGGAAATCACGATAATTGTTTTTGATTTTGTCAGCTGTAAATAAATTTATTCTCGAAATATGCCATTTAAATATAGAAATTGCAGTATTTGCCGCAGATTTTATTCATTAATTATCCCTGATCAGTTTTATGAATTGTAAAAGATTTGATTTCGTTTTTTATAAATGGAATATGACATTTTGATGCAGATTTGTTTTCCAGATTTACTATTATACTGGATGCGTGTGTCATACGTATGCGCGCGTGTGTCATCCATTATCATGTGAGTGCTATTTTGGTTAGTTTCATTTGACATCATCATAATACGTGGACTTGCTTAGGTGCTCTTAAATCCACCGCTATTATTAAATATATTATATTATATATTATATTATATCCTCTATAAGATTTATAAAGTGAAGGTCTTCTAATTATTAGAACTTATATAAACATGTTTTATAGCTTCATACTCCCTCTGATACTTTAAATTTGCCCCATTTTACTTTTTTTGAATGGTGCAATAGATTTGCCCCATTCCTATTTTTGTATGCCATTTGTATAAACATAAGTCCATTATACCCTTCATTAAAGGTTAAACAAACCCATGTGCAAATGATACAAATGTCATTTAGTGTAAAAAATCAAGGCTACCCCACTACCATTAAACTTTGTGCCCAAATGAAATGGGGCAAATTTAAAAAATTGAAGGGAGTAGTTAATATGGAATTATGGTAAGTAGCGCAGGTCCTCAAATCATCTATTGAACGTTTGAGGTCCTCAAATCAAATAAATCAGAAAGTTTTGATTTTTTTTAATAATTATTATTATTGTAAGTATTTTGTACATTAGTAAGAAAGTTTGTTGATTAATATATAGGTTTGTTGATTTGAGTAGATGATTCAAACTTTCGAATCTTATGATCTACCACATTTAGTTTAATGTTCATACTCATCATTATTGGCGTGTTCAGATAAAATATTATATATTAACAGATATCATACATGTAGTACTCCATTAATGTAAACTCGTTTGAGCTCCACTAAGGACTGTTGCATGATGTTCGTATTCTTCAGGAAATGTCGCCTCTAACCAGAGGTCGGGCGTGGTAAAAATGGCATCTGCTGCTAAATGAATGCACTCGAAAATTATCAACAGAGTAGAGTTTTCAAAATATAAAGACTTACTTGCCGTCTTGTAAAATAGTACTCCTAAAACAACATGCATGTGTAGCAGAAATTAAAACAAAAAAATGATATGTATCATGCCTAGTTTACCAAATCCAAAAATGAATAATTGTATATCAGTGATTAACTTGACAATTGCAGCGCCTTGGAGGAGTCTTTTTCTCTTGGTCCAATTAAGAGAAATCATAACAGCTATTTGGACAACCGCCTGAATAACCACTACGATAGCAAGAGACCTAACTTCGGGGTTGGATTGTCCCTCTGATCTGAACAGAAACGGACCATAAAATTTTATGACTGCCACGAACGAAAATGAACTTAGTAAATTGAGAACTAGGGTTACGATCAGTGGTGGGAGGAATTTACGTCGGAAGAGCACGGTGTAGTTGGGAATTTTGTTTTTGTATGGATCAGGGGTCGGAGTGTTTGCCTAAAGAGCTATGAGGATGATTGCGAGAAGTGAGAAAAACCCTCCAATCCGATAAGAAACCCTCCAAAGGGGTGAGTGATGTTCTAGCTCATTGGTGACAAACAAGCAGAGGGGCATTCCAAACAATGATGCCACTGAAAAGAGTTTGGGACAAAAGCCAGGGGCCATGTCTGGAACAGCCTGACAACATAAAAAAAAATCAAGATGGTGTTCAGTAAATGAGGTTTGGGATCAGGTTTGCAAACCGAGAGAGTCAAGTGGACTTGGCTTGCTCAATTTGGAGGTATGGAATATGGCGTGCATTGGCAAATATGCAAGTTGGGTGTATGAGAATGCAGACAGACTTTGGATTAGATGGGTGAATGGCATCTACATTAAAGGGCATGATTGGGCAGAGTATACACCTCCAATAGATAGCAGCCGGCACTGGAGAAAGATTTGCAAGGTAAAGGACAAATTGATGAATGGATATGCTAATGGAAAATGGAAGCAAAACAATCAGGTCTATACTGTAGCTTCAGGCTATAGTTGGATGAGGGGTGATCAACCTAAAATTAAATGGGGGAAGTTTATCTGGGGTAGATACAATATCCCAAAAGCTTCTTTCATTTGCTGGCTTATGTGTTTGGGGAAGTTGCAACTGAAAGATAAACTACTGAAATTTGGAGTTTGCAGTGATGACAGATATATCTTGTGTGGAAATGACAGTGAAACTCACGGTCATCTCTTCTTCAAGTGCAGATATAGTCATGAATGCTTGAAAATCATCAGCTCCAGAATGGACATAATGTACCCTGATTCTGATACCATGGAATGGTGTATAACTAAGAGATTGGGATCCAAAATCAGAAACTTAGTGGCAGGAGCTGTGATCAGCAACTTGATATATCATGTGTGGATTTGCAGGAACAATTGTAGAATGAATCATGCTGTCTACATGCCAAATAGTCTGGTGAACAAAGTTTTGGAAGAAATTAGAGTGAGAGTTAGATTTTGTATTAAGAACATTTCAAGAAAAGATAGTTTGTGGCTTAGAGCAAGAAATCTGATGTAATCTGCTGTTGGAAAACACTCCCTATCGAGGAGTAAAGTTTGTTTGGTTTTTGGCAATGAAATTTCTTACATTTTCAACAAAAAAAATGTCTAAACTATTAACCAATAAAAGTTTGCCAAATGTGCCTACCACATTTTTGCAACCCAAAATTATATAGAGATATAGGATAGGATAGTGGTCTGGAGTGAGTTTTGGAGCAAAGTTTAGTTGATAGTCTGAGAGTATTTAGAGTCTGAATCAGTAAAGAAAAAGTAAGGCCCTGTTTGATAGGACTTATTTGCAATAGTATTCAGATCAGTTCAGAATCATTCAAATCTGATCAGATCAGACCAGAGTCATTCAAATCAGATCAGATCAGATCAGAAATGGTCAAATTTCTATCAATGTATTTGGTTCATAACTGATACTAATTCGTTGAAATTCAATCAAAATTTCAACACATTCAGATCAGTTCAGAGTCATTCAAATCAGATCAGATCAGTTCAGAAAGATGCAGTCCTATCAAACAGGGCCTAAGTGGAAAGCTGATTTGGCAAAGTTTGAAGTCTGATTTTGGTCGGGTTAAAGATAGTCTAACAACTTAACTAATTAAAATCCCAAAAGTTACGGGGTGTTACAAGTAATGTAGGGGGGTTAACGGAGTGAGTGGCGTTAGTGTATAGTTAGTGGAAAACCGAGAGAATGCCTAAAATTAAACAAATCATAAATCTTGGTGGTATTTTAAGCATGTCGCTAACCTCGGGAATACGCTAGAAAACATCGCTAATCTCAAGGGTCTCTTGGAAAATACCCCTTAATATTATTATAGTCATAGTCTACCAACATTTATATTTTTAATTTCCCAATGGCCCAAGATCTATACTAATAATCTTAGTCTAAATTGAGATTAATATCGCAATGAAGCCAAAAAAATACAAGATTGTTACTTTCACTTGGGTCATTTGAAAACAACCTCAACGACTGAATTAGAAGAATGTAGTAGCGATTTGCTGTCAAATAGTAGCAAGATTATTGTTTGTGAACTAAATTTGAATTAATTCAGAATTAATTCAATCACACAATGTCACACTATCTAGTGATACTGTCAAAAAAAGGGAGAAACAAATTCAACTGCTAAATTCAGTTGTGCATATAGGGCAAACACAGTTCTCTTTGCCTATCTCATGCGCAATACATGGGGGTTGTTTAGCCCCTTCCTTGTACCAGCTTGAACGCTTCTCGACCAGCTCATCGAGGAAAGTGTCCAGCTTTTCTATTGTGACACTCGGCATGACCACCACATGAGCTATGCTCCCTTGACAAGCAAGCTGCCACCGCCTGACGAAATCCTCGTCTAAGGGACGCTCAAACACCACTGTGCTGCTCAGCTCGTTAAGCATGGCACTGATCCCGGCATCCTTGAGCTTGTCTTTGAGGTAATGAGCATTTCGTAAACACTTCTGGACTTCTTTTTGGAATCCACGATATCCTTTTCGGTTCAAGGTGTACCATAGAAAGATTGGGGCATGGCCATTTCGGCTTCCCATGATTGTCGCATCCCTTGAAGCAAGATACTCTACATTACTTGAGAGGGCATTGATGTGCTCTATCCTTGTTATCTGAACACCACACGGCATTGGACATCCTACAAATTTGTGGCCAGAAACACTGACACTGCCGATTGGTTTCTTGAATGTCACTTGAGGCGCCTGTTCAAAGTGAGGAGCATGAGCAACAGCTTATAAGAATACAGGTGATCATTGAAATAATGAAAACAGGAATCAGAGAAACGAGCTAACACTTTGTTTACAGTCGTAGGGTTGACAACCTGGGTTTGCGAAACCCAAACAAACTGGCTTTTCAGCAAAGTATGCAGATATGAAATTAACTTAAACTGAAGCCACTAACCAGGTAGACACCTCAACCACCAATGGAAGGCTTTAAAGATAACTTATACTGGTAACTAGAGATAACCCTGCAGCCAACATGACAATCATACAGCCCTGAAATCCCAAAGCTTTTGACCAAAAGCTTCCCCTCCCCTATGTCTCTAACAAAATTCAATCATGATGGTCTTAATGGAATGGATCCCAGGTTCTTGCAGACTGGACACAGGAAAGTCATTTTCCAAAACTGTTTTGGAAGACACGAAGATTGACCAGAGAATAAGATGGTACAATCATAGTATTAACTTTCTGGAAAAAGAAGAAGATAGCAAATCCCCGCAAGAGCTTTATAGGAAATGCATGAAAAATGCCTTTAACGAGATACTTACTCGTTTAACAAATGGAAGCATAAGGCCAAATAAGGCTCCATCACAGTGGATATAGAACCGATTCTGTGGGAAGCCACATTCTTCAAGAGTCTGGATAACTAGATCAAGATCATCAACAGCTCCTTTTACAGTAGTTCCTGCAATAATAACGTTACTCGATTAGTATGAGAATGAATGAAATTGCCGAAATTTCTGTCGTCAGGTAACAGCCTAACTAATCGGAAAGGTTCCAGTTCATAAGCAAAATAAAAAAATAAAAAAAAGGTGTTCAATCCTGTCCAATTCTGTGGAAGCTATAGACCAATCACGATTTGATGGACAAAGGCAATTACCTATGTTGACATTGACGATGGCTGGTTTATCTTGGTTCTGCAGAAGCTTTGCCTTAAAATCAGCGC
>JBBYHQ010326105.1:0-39591 GCA_038382645.1 Spergularia azorica
TATGCATTTGCATGGTTATCTTTGAAATGATTTTTTACTTGAATTCTATAGTTTTTTTTATAAAGTTTTTTTTTTTTTTCAAGTCGTTGACTTATACGGGTACGGGTACCCGTTTAGACCCGTTGAGCAACGGGTACCCGGCGGGTAACGGGTCCAAAATTTTAGGACCCGGACCCGTACCCGTCCACAACGGGTCCGGTTCTGGACTCGCCGGGTCCTAAGCGGGTCCGGGTCCGGTTCCGGGTACCCGCTTTTTTTGCTCACCCCTAATAATAACTAATAAGAGTATGTTTGATGTATTCATACAAGTCCAAGAATGAGTGTAAGTAGTCAATAGACACAGAAAGAGAGCAACAAACAGCGTGACAGAGTCCAGACTTCCCTTACTCAACTCAAAGAAGCAATCAGCTCGCAAGTTAGCAAGAGGAGCACCTTGTTTTTACTAGGCGTCTCCATTTGCTTCCCCAAAAAAAAACAAAAAAAAAAAATTATACTATTCAGTTGAGTTAATTGAAATCTTTCTCATTAGAGTACAGATATTTGGGTCAGAGACTCAAAGATCCATAGTCTGTAAATCATTATACTTGAGATACATAATTTAAAAAATAGCACGTTGGAGACTATATTAAGTTCAGACAGGCCATCGATAACTACTACGGGACAAGGGAGCAGAAATCATATGCCCCATGATGACATCTACCCCCTCTCCCAAGAGTCCCAACTCGACCTCAACTGCAACACAACACAATCATCAGCAACATATCGCAATCAAGGTGAACATACATAGAATCAATCCCCTCGTTATCCTTTGATCCCATTGGCAATCTAAACTTTAGCTGCAGACAACCTTATAGTGCACAAGTTCCTTACTATCACAATAGCTAACTACAATACCAGTATGCTACCAGGTCTACTAAAGGTCTTTGAAGTAACAATATCAGCATATAGCATGTATAGATGACTCACCATCTAACAGTGCATCAGGGTCACATTTAGCTAGCTCCATGGAACATCCGGAACAAACCAGTCAGAAAAGAATGAAAAAGGAAACAATTCTACTACACATTACAAGCAACAAAAACAACAATGATAACATCAGTAAACAGGTTGATTGTTTGTAGCCTATCTATGCCATTCCATGATCCAATACATGTAACTAGGACTCTAAAATTTACCTCGCGTACCCACGTCCGACACTCAATACTCTGGCATGGGTGTGACCTTAAATCCTTCATTTTAGGCCAAAAAACATAATGTTTTTTCATAAAGTAGCTGACACGGACACTTTGACGCACAACTGCACGTCGGTTACTTCTAGCTGAGTCCGGGTAACATAATAAAACCCACAATCTACATGAAGCAGAACTATGAAGTTTTGATGACATACTAGATCTGAGTAGCAACTATGAACTGACCACAAGGGATTGCCACCCTACTCCGAAAAGTATGTTCCAGACAACTAACACAGGGGAGCTCTAATTTTGCAAGGGCACACAATTGGTTGCAAAGAATAGAATACCCTATTCAACTCAAGTACTTGCTAGAGAGGAAGCAAATAATGTCTCTGTGTATTTCCTCTAAGAGTACTTCAATTACACAAGAGCACAGCAAAGGGGAACTTCAAATAAAAGGTCTATGCCCTGGAGTCTATCATGCCTGAGGTACATAATCTTGACAAGCATGACATTTTATCTTCACTTGTCTCAAATAAATAAATAAATAAATAAAAAGGATTCGTTTCCCAAATGCATCCCACTTCATCTTCATAAAAAAAACTCATGCTCCAAGTACATTTGCGGAACTACAACTTCCATCAGTACCCGGTTTCCCAAAGGAAGATAATCTCAGAGATAACCTATTCCTCACACGATCTTATTCAGCTATCACAAATCACTCGTAAACTCCTTCCTGATAAAAAGGAACTTCTCTCAAACAATCTTATTCAGCTATCACAAATCACTCATCACTACCTCCTGATAAAAGAGAACTGCTGCCTGCAGTAAAGGGCTACAAAACTCATGCTGTTTGACTCATCTGTCAGTCCTAAGAGCGTCACTTCTCTAACCACATTTAATGTAAGTTCGGGTTTAGCACTTGTTTAGTTTGTGCACTAGTTGCACCAGCATTCCCTATAACACTACAGCAGCAACGACATTACTACATTATCACTATTGCTAAGTACACAATACAATAGCAAAATCACAATAAACTCCACGCAAAAATCAACCTCAGAAACCAAACAACACAATGCAATCATTCAAAAAAACACAATTCATAACTCAACCACCTCTATTCCTACACCATTCTACTGACTCCATTGCAAGCAACAACAAAAGAGTTTCTAAGTTTACAGTCGTCACTGTGATTTTCAAAGCCTTCATCTTTTTAGCAATAACAAGCCAAAAACCCTTAATCCAACCCTCTCATATACAAACTACAGTCAGCAGCAAAATCGGCCTTACAAGCAACTCTAGCACAAACAATTTACTACAAAAACAGTAAATATAAACCAAACCCAATTCAAAAAAAGGATCAGAACACAAGCTACATTACTAAAATTCCTTTGAATAAGTATCAGTCTCACATATATGTTCCAATCAACAACAAAATGTCATCAGGTAGTATGCTCTCACCCAGATACCACATTACACCTACAAATAACCGCGAAATTGCAACATACAAGCAACTCTAACACAAACAATGAATTCCAAAAACAGTAAATATAAACCAAGGAAAATCATAACACAAGCTACATTACTAAAATTTCGTCGAATAAGTATCAATCTCACATATATGTTCTCAACCAACAACAAAACGTCAAAGTTACACTATCACCAGACACCACATTACTGATTACACCTACAAATAACCGCGAAAATCGCAACAACAATCAGCTAAATTTACCAGCTAGAAGGCCAATAAGCATGAACACCATACCCAGTCTTCCAATTATCAAGGTAAATAACCTTCTTAACAGCCCAAAACGATATAATCAACGCGGCCGCCATTAACAACCTCTGCGCCTTCAAGCTCCTAATCTTAACTATTCCATGAGTCATAAACCCTAGCAAAACTCCGACGACAGTATACAAAAACCCGACCGAGAAACCTTCCGCTCCAAGCTGCATTCCGGACCCTTGGTAGAAGAACACCAACTTATTCGGGTCATTCCTGTCAACAATAAACATCGGCATTTTACGGATAATATTGTGCATCGTACCGGACACGCTAAAGAAGTAAATAAACGTCGACCCGAACAACCAAATCTTGTAATCGTGTAACAATGTGTCGCCTTTTAGGACTCTTTTGACGGCGAATGGGGACCACACTGCTAACGCGGCGAGGATTAAGGCGATTTGTTTGGTGGAGATTGGTGGCGGACGGTGGATTGGCCCCACGGTGAGTTTAGTTTTCGACTCGACGAAGTCGGACATTGACTCAGCGAGTCGTGAGAAATCGCCTTGGTCCATTTTATCCGAGTTGGACAACTCGGTCACGTGCGGGAGGACGAGGCGGATGTGTGGGAGCGAGTTGACGCCGAATCGGGAGAAGGAGCGTTGCGAATCTTTGAATTCGATGTCGAAGAAGAATAGCTTGTTCACGGCGGCGGTGGTTTTTGCGGCGGCGGAGGAGGAGGAGGAGTCATCGGCGGTGGCGGAGTTGGAGAGGAAGGAGGAGGAGAGGAGAGAGAACTCGGATTTGAGAGTGGGGAGTTGGAGCTCGGATTTGTCGTGGAGGTTGACGGCGTCGAAGAAGATGAGGAAGGAGAAAGGTCGGGGTGTTGGGAGGGAGGTGATGCGGCTGAGGAGGTGGTCGTTGAGGCGGATTAGTCCGGTTGGGGATTGTGATCGGAGGTGGATTAGCTCCTCCACCAGGTCTGCGGTGGTTGATGCAGTGGTGGTTGGGGTGAGTATTAGGAGGGAGGTAATTAGGAGGAGGAGAGAGAGTGGCGGAGACATTTTTTTTTTGGTGATTTGTTTTGTTTCTCCGGTGAGATCTGAGTGGGAAATTGAGTTTTTGGGGAACTTGTAGAAGAAGATTCAAGTCAAAGGAAGACTTTGACTGACTTTGTGACTCGTGAGTAAGCTGGGTTGGGTTTAGTTGAATTCGGTTGGGCTGGACTTATCGGATCTAGTACGGTTGATAATCGGATCGGTTTCAGGTTGGGTTATATAGGGTTCGAGTCTTGTAAGGCCAAGATGATCTTTCGAGTCGGGTACGTTAGGGAGTAAGTTGATAGGGTCAAGTTCTATACGGTAAAATTTATGTTGGGTCATGCCGGTTCTGATCGGGTTATTATCGGGTCACTTCCAGTTCCAAATTTGAGTCGATATGTTTATTTTTTTTTTTTTATATGCACGTGGAGTTGTTTTTCACTAAATTGCTTATCTTTGGACCGTTATTAAGCTTTGTTGTGGTTGAGTTGGGTTGGGTCAGGTCATTGATAATTAAGTCATGGTCGATATGTAGAGAAAATACGCATTCAGATTGTTTTGTAGTACTAGACTACTAGATAAACATAATCATGTCATTAAGGTTGATGGTTAATTTGTTGTAAACTTGTAATCAGCCTTTTTTTTTCTTCATAATAGGTAGACATTACATTGATTATTTAGAGTACAGTGATTAGTAATTGGACAGGACTTGGAGGCATTTGTTCCAGAGGTGATCACTTCTGTTATGCATTTTGCTGATTTCACTCTTCTGCTGATCAAATATCTCGTCAAACATATCATCGATCGGTAAATCATTGCACAGCTTCCCCATACGCAACATCTGCCTGCAGCACTTTGCCTCGACGTGAACTCGAAAAAAGTCATTTGCCATGAGCTCCATAGCACAATCTAAGGTCACCTACTCACCTTGGACGCGCACATATAGAATGCTTGGTCAGAGGATGGCTCTGGTGAATAGATGATGTCCGAGTCAGAGTTGTCTGGCGCCATGTCACTCTCCGGAGCTATGTCTATTTCGAATGTCTCTGCTACGCATGGCCGAGAAATGGTCAGTAAGACCATGCTAATTGCTAGGAGCACCAGAAAGTTTGATCTGATTCCTGCCATTTATAGTATGTGTTTTCCTTCTTATGTGATGTTATTTTGCTTAGGATGATTGTAAGTATGGTAAAGGCGAAAAAAGTCTAGGACGAGTATTTATATGACGAAAGAACAGGCATTTTTGAGTGATGTGCGTACATGCATGTGTGAATGTCATGTGTAACGTTATGTTTGTGGTAAAATGCAGTAATGGAGATCAGAGCAAGGACGTAAACTTTCTTTAATGTTTCATTCATGTCATAAGTTTTAAAGACTCCGAAAAATGCAATTTCTCGGTCTCAAGTTTCAAGTATGTAGATTGTCTAAATGTCATACAAGCATTGAAATCATACTGTAAAACCACAGTGCGAAGAAAATGCAAGTAACGAAACAATCTCATCTGCTTGGTTGGAGGTGCAGGATTCATTATTTCGAACTGTGTTCATGTAACATGTATGAACCAGAAAAATGCATACAACTCTTATGTCAATTCAACGGTCATAAGTCTATAAATCTGATTGCATCTTTTTAATTCTGATAAACATAGGGTGCGCGAAATGGCTACAGGCGACAACTGATGTATATCACAAAGTATCATATATATGAGACAGAAAATCTGATATAATCAGTCATTTATCACAGTATCCTAATAAATATGTAAGCAGATTTCAGGCAAAGTGATATTTTAAGCCAACCTGACATACAAGTTCTCTATGAAGATAGATGAATGATTCAGGAGATTGATCTTTCACGAGGCTAAATCGTCAATGACAGACATCCCGAAAAAGAGTTCGCTTTAGAACAGATGGCAAGTTCAGAATTTCTGAACTTCAGAGTTTAGATAGTAAGTTCTCTGTTTAGTAAATTCATCAGCTTAACTTAGTTATATTTACTCCTCTAGTTGCATGATTTATGTTGTATTGCTCATGTGAAGAATTAAAAGAAGCGAAAATGCTACACAGAACTCGAAAAAATCCTCAATCCTTTGAATCCTGAACTAATCCAGTACACTACATTTCTAGACATTGTGGTTTCAGGTTTGTCAGCGCTGCATAATTGCAGCGGCTTCTTGACAACATGAACAAAAAGTAAAGCTAAAACAGGCAACAAAAAACTGAAATCGTTCTAATAATGTTTCCATGTAAATATAAGTAAAACACGCATGTACATAGCACACCAAAGTATCAAACACTTGTGTATTACTCCGTATAAGCTAAGGAAGGGAGCCAATACATCAGAAATATTCATCATGATTCATTAAGGTGCAACTTCCTAATGGTAAAGAAACCATTTGAACTAGAGAACTATTACGTCTTGAACGAGTAATTAAGTACCGGGGAAAAGATTTAGGAGGACATTATGTTTTGGACTTAAGAGTTAGACTTAGACATGACTTGAAGGCACTTGTTCCAGAGATGATCACTCCTGTTGTGCATTTTGACCTTCCTATTCTTGATATCAAACACGGCAAGCACATCATCGACAAGCAAGTCGTTACATCTCTTCCCCATTCGCAGGAGCTGCCTGCAACATTTGGCCTCGACATGAATCTGGAAGAAGTCATTTATCATGATCTCAGTTGCACAGTCCAAGGTGATCTTGGATGCACAAACTAGTGATGCAGGATCAGGCGAAGGTTCCGGGGAATAGATGATGTCCGAATCATAACTGTCTGGGGACATGTCACTGTCAGGAGCAATGTCGATTTCATAGGAATCTGCTTGGGAGGTCGGGAACATGGTCACTGCGTCCAAGCTAACAGCTAGGAGCACAAGCAAAGTCGATCTTGCCATGCCTGATTTCTTTTTCTCTTGAGGTTGTGAAATGATTTTCCGGAGTTCAGATGGAATGTGCAGATAGCGAAAGAGTTTGCGAAGGTTTTTATAAGGCGCAAGGGTATGTGTTTTGAGAAATGCAGTGAAGTATCAGAGGTGTATGTAACGTTCAGTTCTTCAATGTGTTCACTGATCTCATTAATTTGGGGCACTGGCAACACAGCTGTTTCTCCATGCTCCAATATGGTACATCTTTTTTGTTCAACGGACAAAATATCCGATTTCAGCGAAACAATGTACACTGTTTAGCTGAGTCAAGGAATGAAATAAATGCAAAAGAGAAGATTTGGGCTAAACTGATGATTAGCAAACTCTACAAGGAAACATAGGCCAGTTTAAACTATAGAGAAGCCTTAACAGAATTATTGAACAGATCAGTGGCCGCGGGTCTGCTAACATACGTCAGTTCCAGAACAGAGTCACAGCCGTAAGTTAACACAACTTCAGCGAATTCATAGGAAATTTCAGGCCAGACCGCTGCTGATTTATGCGTGATTTATGCATTCTTAAACACAAGACAGCATGATAAAAATGCCAGAATTTCAGCTGTACTAAGTCCCCCCGCCCCCCTTCCAAGTTCTGTCTTCTGAGAACACTGCACGCCGGGCTGTTCCAGTCCAGGCATTCTCAAGAATGAATCACGCTTGCATATATACCCTTCCCCCAAGTCAGGAATGTCGAACATAACAAAGAAATAGCACTGTAATATGGCCACAGTAATAAACAGTCTACAACTCTACACTCAATGCAGAAATCTCTCTTCAGCAGATTCATTTATTTAACTAGTTGTCCACTGTAAATCCATGACTTATGCTACACCACTCATCAGGAGGGCTATCGTTAGGGAAGTTTCCCTAACCCGAACTCGGAAATCTCCAAATCTGGAAATTCATCAGTTAACTGCAAATCTGCAACGGTTCCTTAGCTTAACAACATGACCGATAACCAAACTAAATCCTGGTAGAGGCAAAAAGGTCTACAGAAAGATCCGGCACAGCTATTCCTAGAAATTTGGCGCATGAATCATAAACTACAAGTTAGCTTTTACGCTATATGAGTTGAACAGTCGAGGAAAAACATGAACACACAGCAAATCAAACATTGGCTGCTGAGAAAATAAGGCATTAACAACAATTATAATCATAAGATTCATTATATTCCAAGTTTCATTTGTTACAGAAACATTTCGGATTAGAGTACTACTACGTACGCTGGGGATCGGAGTAAGTACGTAAAGGGGATTGAAGTGAAGCCATTATGGTTCAAATTTAAGACTTAGACACGACTTGCAGGCACTTGTTCCACAGATGATCACTTCTGTTGTGCATTCTGGGGCCTCTCTTCTTCATATCAAACTCAGCAAGCACCCCATCAACAAGCAGGTCATTACACACAACTCCCATTCGCAAGAGTTGCCTACAACACTTGGCCTCGAAATGGATCTGGAAGAAGTCATTGAATATGATCTCGGATGCACAGTCCAAGGTGACCTTGGATGCACAAACCAGAAATTCTGGATGAGTGTAAGGCTCAGGAGAATAGATGATGTCGGAGTCATAACTGTCAGGGGACATGCCATTGTCAGGAGCAATGTCAAATTCAAAAGATTCTCCTAGCGAAGAGCGGATTATGGTCATTGAGAGCATGGTAATAACTAGGAGCACAACCAAAGTTGATCTTGCCATAGCTGCTGCTTTTTCGTGTGTTTGTAAAACGGGTTTACTTCGGGAGTTCAGAAGGAATTCTACGGATTGAGAAAGTTAAGGATAAGGTATTTATAAGGTGCAGGGATGGGTGTGTGGTTTGAGAAATGTGAGAAGTATCCGAGTGTAACGTTCAATTCTTCAATGTTCATTCATCTCATTTATTTGGGACAGTAGAAAAACATACAGCTGTTTTCTGACTTTTCTCCATGCTTCAATATCGGCCAACCGGACAAGTAAATTTTTGGGAAGATTTGAAGATCACAGGAAAATAATCATCTTTAACTAAGTAATTGTCATAACAGAAGCTAATCCACCCGCAGTGTGTGCATTAGTACGTAACATAGCACAGGTTCATCAGAGAACAGATAGACCCATACTGAAAGAAAATACACACATGCACAAACTCATTACACTAGTATCATACCTATGGTATATTGGTAGATCATCCCTGCTCACAAATATCCACCAAGCAAAGAATGCTGAAGCCAATAAAGGAAATGGCGCGTCTGTATAAATGTACTTGGTTAACCTTTGAAGAATAAACGAAGTGCCTCCCCAAAAATCTTCAATCGAATTGCCTTGGCCTGTGATATGGAAGAACTATGATAGTTAGACAATATGAGCAAATAATTGCTTACTCAGAATGATGAAAATTTTGGTATTAGTACAAGAGGTAAAAGCTGCCCAAGCTTCCTTGGGGGGGGGGGGGAACCTTCATAACTTCTTAAACGATCGTGGTGTTCCTATAGCACCGTGGAAGTGAAAAGATTACCTGACAATTATGGTGATGTAAGGGAAGTGAGATCGGATATCTGTATGGTTAAACTCGGCCCCACAACAATGTCAAACTGAAGCATGACTCCGGAAATTACCCGTTGATAATTTGTTAATTGGAACCACGATTGTGCCCCTAGAACAAATAATTACAGCTGCAATAGAAGGTGAAGTTAACGATTAAAGATGATACTAGTGAAGAAGGTGCCCTTGGTTGACAACAGCAAACCACTGCATTGCCAGAAACAGATCTGAGTCAAGAAGATGCACTTGGTCTAGTACGACAAATCACTGAAGTACCAGAAACAGATGCAAGCATAGACAATGCACTTGGTCGAGAGCAACAAACCACTGGAGTCTAGAAACAGATGTGCTATCGGAGTGTCCCAGAAAGAGATGTTCTTGATGCAGACCAGCAATAACTGACCACTATCCACTAGATAGTGGTACATGAACTTGAAACAGAGCATTACAACACCCCAGTTTCAGAATTCGGAATTCACTTCATTCGAGACATACAGCCCAGCAACCACTGCCTGTTGAAGTGCTTACACAGACTAATTTTCCAATCCTCAAATAAGAAGCTAGTGGAGGGAAATCTCAGCAGAAGATGATCAATCTTCTTAGATTAAAACAAATTAACATGTGACCAATCTGTCCGAGAATGAGGGGTACCAGCCGCTTTGCTAATATGAACTTTCGATCTCCTGATTTCTTTAAGCCAATACTTCTGCTCCGATGCATCATTCATAAAAGTACAACAGGTATAACACCACCCAGTTCAATGATTCATGCAACTTTTAGATAATCACAGCATTGTCTCGATCAGCAACAACAGCCTAGCATTTTACAAGAGAGAACAGATATACCCATGATAAATTTTCTGACACTTTAGCCAGGTGCATAACAAATTTGATTCATCATCGAAATACAGATATCAGACTCTTATATTTTTGTGAACTTGGCTTAAGTCCCAATTTCAGCATATCATCATGAACTTGCATGGCCTTTCTCATTTCCTTTTCTTGAGACAACCCACTGATCATAACTAAACAACTAGCCTTGTTTACTACATTCTTCCTTTTCATGCACTCAAATATGTTGACTGCTTCATCAATCTTCTTTTCCATAAATAATGCTCGAAGAAGTACATTATAAGTAGTAGCATCCCATAAAGCCTCCAACTTTTCCACCTTATCATGCAACACTAGTGCTGAATCAACCTGACCTGAGGAACAATAATGGTTTACCAGTAAGCGACAACAACCAGAATCAGGAAACAACTCTACATATAGCATGACATTCACAAGTGCTTCCAGTTCTTGCCAGCTGTTTTCCCTGCCAAGCTTCATCATAAACTTGGAAATGTTTGATACAGAAGGGCTAAACCCTCTCTTAATCAAATGCATCAACAACTGGATTGTATCTTCTGATGGCCTCTCGTTGCAAAGAATATCTGCTAATTCCTGATAACAACTTCTATTTACGACAATCTTCTCCTCCAAAACTATACTATACAACTCAATTGCTTCAGCAGCCCTCCCACCTCTGCAAAATGCAGCTAGCATACACCCAAAGGTCGCATCTTTCAACACAATTCCGTCATCCCTGACTCTTTTGAACAAATATTCAGCTGCAAAAATCTTCCCCAACTCACAAAGCTTCACTATAACATCATCATATCCTAACGACAGCTTTCCAGGTACCATTTCCTTCTCCATCATCGTGCACATAACAATATCTATCACATCCTCATTCCCAAATTCACATGCCCCATTCAGAATAGAACCATAGGAACAAAACCCGGGTTCAAAATTTCGCCTACACATCTCATTTACATGATCAAATGCAGCTCCAAATTCCCCCATTCTGCTATAACTATCAATAACTAAATCGAAAATCGCAGAATTACACACACCCAATTCCATTAACCTCACAACTCTATCAAACTTCCCATCCTTACACAAAATCCTAGCAATAACACTCCATGTATCATCATCACCCAAAACCCCATTTCGAAACATCGAACCATACAAACAATAAGCCAAATTAAACTCACTAGCATGCTCCAAAACATCAAACGTAACATTCAAGCAACCAACTTTAGGCAAAAACCCATATGATAAAATCTCCCTATACACTTCCAAACCCTTAACATACAAACCCTTCAATGCATAACTTTCTATAACAGAACTAAAAGCAAGAGAGCGCAAGTCTGTACCTTCACAAGCAAGAGTCATAGAATACACAACATGGGTTGGTGGGTTCAACTGAATCACAGAATCAAGCACAGGTTTCACGGGACGGGTCAGACCCGACCCGATTAAAATCCGGATGATTTTGCATTGGGCTTTGATGTCGGGCTGAAACCCAACAAGATTGGACTTGGCCCAGTTGAAAAAAGTGAGGGAAATTTGTGGGTTTGATTGGATTTTGTGGAGAATTTGGAGGAAAATTGGAGGGGTTAATTTGGAAGAAAGGTTGAGGGTTTTGAGAAGAGGAGACCAGTTGTGTCTTTGAAGAAGAATTGAGGAAACTTGTGAGATAAGCTGCTGCTGTTGTGCTTGAATTCTCCAGGTAGTTGATGATTTTGTTGGTGGTGTAGAGTTTGATGATTTTGTTGCGAAGTTTTTGATGATTTGGTAGTTTCGGAGAGTCATCATTTGTGTTCAGTGTTCATTACGTTTCTCAGGAGTGTGACTGTGTCTCAGAAAGCTTTCAATTTTGCTTGGAGAGAGACCATCTCAATACGAGCACAATCGAGTGCTGAATCGTGTTTGAGTCGAATTGAGTCGAGTTTTGGGTTGAGCACAACTAGATTACGAGTGGTAGTAATTAGCCTTGTTTGAATTGTTTATCGAATGCATTCAGCTTGTGAATTTTTTTGAAGATTTGATAGGAAGACTAATCACATAGGCACTTAAGATAGTTCACGTTCATCTATGTGTTCAGTTGTAACTAAAAATTCTTAGGGTCGGTTTGGTATCGTTTTTTGTTTTCACTTTTCAGTTATTTTAAAAATTAAAGTCCCGTTTTTTAAAACCAGGAAAAAATGGTTTTCTGTTGTCAGTTCTCATTATCTTTATAACTATTGTCGAACCAACTTATTTGATGTTCATTTTGTGACTATCGAACGAACCCTTAGTTTGGACATTTGAATAAGCATTACGTACATTGGTAACTTAGCATCGCCCGGTTAGCGATTTGTCACTTTTTTTCCTTGGTCTAAGAGATATGTCATTGATGGAAAATTATATTGTACCCCCGTGGGTATATGCAGTTCTTTTACCCCGAGAACATTTTGATGAGCAACAGATAAGAAGTTAATGAGCACCCGTTAATGTTTTGATGAACAAATACAAAGCACAAAAACACTATATTAGAGGGGGTATAAAAATTTATACGTCAACTCTACACGTCAAATCATTGCTCATCAAAGCTACATTGTTTGCTCAAGAACTCTATTAGAGGGAGTACAAAAACTCAATATATCCCGGGGTTACGGTATAAGAGTTGGTCATTGATAATTACTGTACAAACAAGCTACGACACCAAAAACACCAAATTTCCGAAAAAAAATTTAAAAAATAAAAATAAAAATTTGACGGCTGTGGGATTTGAACCCACGCCCTTTCGGACCAGAGCCTAAATCTGGCGCCTTAGACCACTCGGCCAAACCGTCTTAATGAATAATTAATGCTAATTAATTTGTTCACTTTAAAGTTAATACAGAATTAGCACATATAGAAAATTAAAATAAAATCTGGCGCCTTTGACCACTCGGCCAAACCGTCTTGTTTGATAATAATAGCTGATTATTAATAATTATAGCGTAAGTAAGAATATTCAAAGGCATATTCACACCGTGCATAAGAAAAGAATCACAATTATTATCATTCATCACCACCACCGACACTAAAGCCACATGATTTTCACGAATTTGGGGCATGTGACTTTTTTTTTTAATGTATTTGACTTCCACTTATTATATTGGACGGATTATTTTATTTTACTTTAAACTTTTTTATGCATGGTTTAAATTTAGTGATGATGTTAAGTAGATTAACTTCAACATGAAATTTTAGAGATCTTCCTTTTGTGAATATTGAGTTGCAAATGCATGTAATAACCAGTTTGCAGCTCTAATTTAAGCTGGTTGATAAGTTATTGGTAGATTATTTCTCAACCAACTAGTTTCACAACCACAAATCCACAATCCATTGATTTTGTGAGTTGGTCATCTTCACTCATCTAGTAACCAGTTTAACGCATCATGCATGCCTCCCTTTTCAGATATATTACGGCATATATAATAACTCCAGCTGGCCAACCCTCGCAGTTTATATTAAAATCTTGCCATGTTTAACAACTTGCTAATTTTAACGATATGTAATAATACTCGATGATCAAGTTTTCAAGTTCATTTTGATACATCGTTTACATTTGTCCGGAATTCATCTCACCTAATTTAACCAAAATGTAAATTTCCTTTAGAAGGAGGGTGTTGTACACTTACATAGGCATTCAAGTTGTCTAGGCTCCAAACAATGGTGGGAACTATGGATTAATTTTAAACAAAATTAATGAGGGTCCAATCAAAGTTACCCTTTAGATCATGTTCATAAGTGCAACACAGGGATCCAATTTATTAATATTCTTCCTACTGGAGGAGGTGCTGCCAATTCATGGGCAGCCTGGAATCTTAAATTCCAACTAGGCACCTTCCAATCCCAACACTCTCACTACTACTCTCTGTCTCTCTGTCTCTTCTTAATCAAAGAATAATTGGACTGTCAACACTTCACTCAGATGTAAGAACATGGAATTTGATCAATAATCATAAGTTTTCTTCACTCTTTTTGGTCTTATTCAATTTACTCAGTGGAATTCAAGTACTTGACTGTCTCATTTAGTTACTCTTTAACCATGTTGATTCGTGATTACCGTTATTGCTTATTTGCTACCATTGAAAGGCGATACAAATCATTTACGTCTGTTGGGAGCAATATAGACAAAAACGAGGGAATATAAGCTTTGTTTATACCAGCCTATAATGATGTTTTAGTAAGCAAGACAATGTTTACGGATTTAAGAAAGAGAATAAACGGCTAGAAACAATTTCAAGGCATATAATTAAAGACATTGTTTCAAATTTTATGCTCTAGCTTTATTGGCAAATGAGGAATAGTGAAATCAACCCACAAATTTGACAAATGCACAATGTTCAAAATGAATGTTTTTGGACAAAGGTAAATAATTATAGCAATTAACACCCTTTTAGACTAAATCATCACCCAAAGGCAAACCAAGATTGCTAGATTTGTGCCATCAATAATAAACAAGATTAAACAATCAAAAAGTGGTACAAAAGAAAAAACTAAATAAATTGGCCAAATAAAAAGGGGCAAAGTCCTACCATTTTTAAATAAAACTTCTTCAATAAGTTCTCACACACACTCACCATACAAAGCAGAAAAAACAGAGTAAAAAACAGAGCATTGATTATTCTTCTTCCTTTGTGAGATCTCAAACAGTGGAGTGAGAATAACACAAACTTACTCCATATTTTTTGCTTAATTCAATGCTAAAAATGGGAAATTACCTGCTAATTGCAGCTTTAATGACTGCCATTATCAGTAAAACTTCAGCAGTTTCACTGTCAAAAGGTTCATTCAAAGATAATTTCGACATTATGTTTTCTGAAAACAATTTCAAGACTTCTAAAGATGGCCAGATCTGGTTTCTTTCCTTAGATGAAACTTCTGGTAAATTATCATTTTGATTTTACCATAAAGTTTATAACTTTATACAATGTGATGATTTTTCATAATTTCTTGTTAATGGGAATTTTTCAGGTTGTGGGTTTCAAACAAAGCAAAGTTACAGATTTGGGTGGTTTAGTATGAAGTTGAGGTTAGTTGGTGGTGACTCTGCTGGTATAGTCACTGCATACTATGTAAGTTTTTTCTTTTTAGCATTGTTCGGAAATTAGCGTTAATCTCCCACGCGCACTGAAAGCACTAATAACATCGTAACATTACAAGTATTTTTGTTAGGGTGTAATACATCGTATTCAAACATTTGAATTGAATCTTTATGTTTTAAACATTTTATTTTACAGATGTGTACAGAAACGGAAGCAGGACCGACACGAGATGAGCTAGATTTCGAGTTCTTGGGCAATAGGACAGGACAACCGTACGTAATTCAGACCAATGTGTACAAGAATGGGACTGGTAATCGTGAAATGAGACATAATCTATGGTTCGATCCTACGGAAGATTATCATACTTACTCCATTTTATGGAACGACCACCAAATTGTGTAAGTTTTTCTCGTAACTCAATGGATTAATCACGTTATCGATTCTTGTGATATAGACGAGTTGTGAATTTATTGGTTAAGTACGAGCTTTCAACATGAAATGCTAACAGTTCCACCTAAATCTAAGATCTCTGCATCATCCATCATCATGTAATAATAGTCATAGCCTTTTTGCAGTGACAGAAGTGCATGGTGAGCTAGAATAAATAATCCACTATGTCAATGTCAGTAATTTGGGCATGTTTCCAAATTTTAACCACAATAAGTGATTGTGAAGTTACCAAAAAAGGAAACCTTCATACACTTTTTAGGTGTACTGTTGGTTAATTCTAATTTATCACTACTAAATGTGCGCGGGCTAACATTTTGCAATTACGAGGTTGATGTTCTCATATGAAACTTTGTGCAATTGAAAAACGAAGATAAATGAAAAATAATGGACTAGTGGTGATCAAATGTACTAGGAATAGTACAACATTCAATATTGAGTATATAGTAGACTTAGAGAGTTAGAGCACGGTTTGCTCCCAAGTGCGAATGCACCTTATGGTCAGACCATCTCTTAATAAGTTAATAGTAAGCGTTTTTAAATTTGTGAATATGTTAATCTTGAACAGGTTTTTCGTTGATCGAGTCCCAATAAGAGTATACAAGAACAATGGGAAACCAAACAACTTCTTCCCCAACCAAAAGCCTATGTACTTGTTTTCGAGCATATGGAATGCAGATGATTGGGCAACGAGAGGCGGGTTAGAGAAAACCGACTGGAAGAAGGCGCCATTCGTGTCCTCGTACAAGGACTTTAGTGTCGACGGGTGCCAATGGGAGGACCCTTACCCTGCCTGTGTATCAACCACAACCAAGAATTGGTGGGATCAATACTCTGCATGGCACTTGAGTGACTCTCAAAAGAAGGACTTTGCTTGGGTTAATAGGAACTTTGTTGTCTATAATTATTGCCAAGACACTGAAAGATATGCTACTCCTATGGAAGAATGCTCTTTGGATCCTTTGGATTGAATTAGCTAGTTTCTTCTTTTTGAAGAGAACTTGTAATCTTGGTCATTTTTGCTTCAAATGTATGTGTAATCAAGTCAATTGTAATTTTTGTCATTCTTTATTCATTATGCTAAAGTTCAGCCATTTACCACAAGAATCTTGGACAAACTTCTTTTTTTGAAATGAACACAAACAAAACACACAACTATAGAAGTGTGCAATATTCATAGGAATTTTTTTGAAAATGATGTATGTGTACCTCTTTACTTCTTTTTTATGATTGAAACATCACAACTTTGGCCACTAGTAATTTGGATTTTATTGTTATAAACAATAAAAGTAATAGCATCAATGTACAGTATCTTGGATCTACTCTTGAAAATGATAGAGAATTGATCGGAGATGTTGCTCATGAAATCAAAGCGGGTCTTTTGAAGCAAAAGATCGTCACATGGTTTCCATCTGACACCTGCATGGCTACATATATACACCCCGTAGATTGAAATAAAAGTTTGATTCTATTATAATGTCACACAGTGTTAGCTAGTACACAATGTTATGTTTGTTAATCGAACGTAGCAAAGAAGCGCACCCTATGTGGATAGATAATGGGGAGGTAAACAGCCATTAATGATAAGGGGTTTAGATGAAAATTGACGTTATTCTTGTGGTATATAATTACGCATTTCATCAAGGTCACATATCAACAATGATACTCCGTATAACTTGCCAAACATTTTTTATTTATTTAAAATAAATATACTCGTTATTCAGATTTCTTTTAACTGTGAGTCTCGCAAGAAAACACGTTAATTAAAACTCGACTCTGTATTACATACCTTATCTATACGAGTATTTTTTTCTTCCAAGGCCCGCTTTCCTTTTCGGTTTCCACCGACCCAAACCCGACTATTAAATTGTCGGATCCTTTCAATAATAATCAATCAAATTAATTATTTCTGTGTTCTTCCCCAAATTAAACAACAATGGTGTGCGATAAGTGTAAGTTCTCTTCTTTCTCTCTCCTCAATTTTCAATTAAAATTACTACTCCGTATTTATTAATTCAATTATACTGTTCCACGATCAATCAATTGATTAATTAGGGTTTTAAATCAAGTAATTATATGCTTGAATTATGATTAAACCATATTTTTTTGGGGTTAATTAAACAATTAATTTAATGAAATTGGGGAAAAATTGCAGGTGAGAAGAAATTGGGGAAGGTGATTGTGCCTGATAAGTGGAAAGATGGAGCTAGCAACACTAATGAAAGCGGTGGGCGCAAAATTAACGAGAATAAACTCCTCTCCAAGAAAAACAGGTACTTTTAATTTTAATTTTATACTTTTAATCTTGTGAATTCATGTAAATTGTTTAAATTAGGGTTTAATTGATTGTTTTAGATGTGATTTATGTAATTTTGGGGGAATGTGTTGAGAAAATTATGTGCCTGAAATATTTCGGATGAAGTTTGAGGACTTGGAGAGACTTGGAATTTGCAATGTGGATGTTTTACTAGAATTGCTACTCGGTAATCGGAACGTATAGTGATGTGAGTCGAGTGTTACTTGGTAGGCGAAACTTATAATGATGTGTTGTTGATGCGGATGTAGTTTAGCTTAGCTGTTTTCGTTGATGTGTGGGTTGGAAAAGTTTTACAATGTAAAGATGGAAACTTTTTAGGTTCATTGTTGTGTTGATCAGTATGATAAGTAGGAAATTTTTTCCATGAGAATGGGAAGTCGATAGTGGAGTGGTGATTAGTACCAGGATTGCGTATTTGCGTGATCAATGACTGAATGAGATGATAAGATAGGTAGAGTGTCTTGTAATTGGGATTTGACTGTTGAAATAATGGGCAACAACTCAACTGCAACTCTTGAAGAACTGGTGTATATCCATTCGTTAGGTGTTTTGAATAAAGAGGGAGGCATTTTCTCTAACTTCGGATAGTGTCAAGCTTTTTGGGAGGTTGATATTGGACACTTAGCTAATATGTTGGCCACTTGGTTCTCTGTTCTAGGTTAGTAGAGGGCTTGCTCTAGATAGCTTACCTGAGTTGCGCCTAGGTGTGAGGCCTTAGAAGAATTCTCTCAGGTAGGCCGCATTGTGTCTGTAAGGTGAATCTGAGGCGCATAAGTGGGTTGACTGCAATTCGCATCCTTTTTTTTGGCACTTATATTCTGACGCTTCTCTATTCAAAGTTCTTCCCCTGGAAAGTTTTCAATTTCTTGAAAGACCCAAAAAGAGGCTCTTTTTGGCACAAAATTTCTTTGTCGAAATCCTCTTGAAAGGAGTGCTCCTCGCGTCTATGAGCGTGAACCTTTCCCAAGTGTCTTACATCTCATTGCCTCTGATTCTATTCCCTTTAGTGTGCCATGTGCCTTTCAAAACTAATGTAGATGATCTTGGCTAGTGTTATTGACGTGGTTCTGTTGATGCCCGTAATCCATGTAAGATCACAATGTGTTATTGAAGTGGTTGAAGAGAATCCTTGTCATCGAGTAACATGGCAGAGATGATTGTAGAAACTTAAGGCTAACACCCGAGATGGAATGTTTCCAATTTCTGGATCTATGCAAGTCATAGCTTACTTTTCTTACATGTAAATATATGATCAATGTACGTGCCCATGTCATCAGGCATCTTATTTTATGCAACATGTAGTATGTTTTTCTTGGAGATTGGGGGGGGGGGGGGTGGTTGGAAAACTGTGTAGGAGATAGTGAATGGGGATAAACGTGGGTGGGGATCAAAGTTTGTGTTTCGGGTAAGCTTTTGAATCTCCAAGTTGAAAACTCACTCAAAAAGCTTTAAAAGCTCACCTCCATGTCCTACAGTTGGACGGTTTATCTAGAACTTGTATTTAGACTGGAAGTATTAATTTATAACCCTTGTGTTAATGCGCGAATGTTCTGATTTTGATATGCTTTTATTATAGCGGTTTCTCATACTATTCCTTTGTTGATTTGGCAGATGGACACCATATGGGAGTACTGGGGCTGTTAAATGCATAATTTGCAAGCAACAAGTGCACCAGAATGGCAAATATTGCCATACTTGTGCATACAGTAAAGGTGTATGTGCAATGTGTGGAAAACAAGTGCTGGACACCAAACTTTACAAGCAAAGCAACGTATGATGCGAATCAGGTCCAACACGTGCTTTCTTCTTACGGCTCTGATTAGTGTGGAACATGGATTATTCTACTCGACAACATCACTGGAGTTTGCTCGTCTCTAGGGCTGCTGGTGCATAACTATTTGTGTAATGTCCTAACTGATTAAGTAGTTATGAGCTTGACTGACAACTAAACAATCTTTATGAGATGATGTTTGTGATATAGAAGAGTAATGATGCAAAAGTTCTTGTTTATTTCGGCCTCTGTTCTGTTTGGCGTCACTGGATTACTATTGTATGTTACTATACTATCTAATCAGGCTGCATCACTAAACCTAATCTGCCCAACGACGATAATGAATCAGTCGATTTCAAAACAACAACAACAACCAAGCTTTAATCCCAAAATGATTTGGGGTCGGCTAACATGAATCGTCATCCGGTAACCGTCTTGTATATGCCATAAAATTTCAAAAACGTCTTGTGTACGCCAAAAGAGTTTTAGAACATCAACAAAATAAATAAAAAAGTTTGAAAAATAGTGAAAAACATATGAACTTTGAACACATAGTAAGGAAAAATTTAGGGGAAAAAAGTTAGAAAACGTTTTGGGAACAAAAGTTAGAAAAACAAACAAAGAAACCAAAAGGAGTCAAATTAAGTCCTCCGCACGGATAGAGTCTTTCCACACCGCTCTTTCCAACACCATACTCTCTTCAAGCCCTAGGAAGCTCATATCACTTCTAATCACTCTCATCCAAGTCATCTTGGGTCTTCCCCGACCCCTACTAATATTATCATTTCCCCACCCTTCTACTCTTCTAACCGGCGAGTCACTAGGCCTCTTTCTCACATGGCCATACCACCTCAATCGGAAATAGAAAAAAAAATGTACACCTGAAGGGGGTCAAACGACTTTTCATTGGAGTTTCACAACAAATAACTGAAACCATTCGCAGTCAATTACAGGATCGTTCTTGTCCAGAGGAAGTTACAAGTTAAATCAAAGAAGTCGCAAGATCACCACTCAATCGATATATACAGAGAGGTTTGATCATTAATGAGCTGAACAATGAGATACCACAATTAGCTTAGAGATCCCAAAGTAGCATTTCATCGCTATACTAAAGATTGATTCGCCTTAAGAAGACGTTGTATCTCAAACGTGCTTTCATCAGGTTTCCAGAACTTTGGTCAAGAGTAATCCGGCACTGATTAGGTCCTCCTGATTCAGTAAAGGGTGAGCACAAATGCCGTTTTTCAGGTAAGAATAGCTGGGTGCTCACTGCTGCCTCAGGTATCCTTGGCAGAATAAAGATTGACCTGCCAGGGCCAGAATTGACCAAAAACATCCTTGTCCCGATAATGTCGATCCCAAGACCATGGAACATCTACATTAGACAAAGAAGTATATTAAGAGACACCCCCACAAAGACGAATCCCTGAGTAACACAATTATGGTCTCGTGGCATGAAATTTGACCAGAAATAAGCTGTGTAAAAAGGTAGAAGAAAACCACTGACCTTGAGAGGAGTACAATTGTGGAGGAAGTTCATATGGAATAGGCAACGGGATTATTTCAGAATCTGAATTGTTGCTTCCTTTGCCTCGCCAAGTCAAGGAAACCAGTTTTGTCTTCCGAAATTCAGACCCATTGGCTGATTTCTTTCTATCCTCCCAGTCATTCTTCAATCACAGTTAGCACTAACCAGATCAGGAAGATGACAAAAGCCATAGAATATACAATATATGCTGCTTAACAGAAGGCGGGTAGTACCTTCAGAGAGCTAGAATCGTCTGTGCAACAGAATTCGTGGTTTCTGACAACATCAGGCAAAAACAATACACCCAGCTGGATCATTCAGAAAGAAAGAAAATTAGAAGTCCATTATGAGTCCTGCAACTTACTGAAACAAATAATCCAGATAAACTTTTTTAGGTGCATAGTTATAAACGAAATGAAGATATCCCATATATAAGAGTTAAAAGAGGAGACTTTACGAGGGAGTAATCATTTGGCAGAGTGAATATAATACAAAATAATGCAAAAAGATAAGGCAACTTTTAAAGCATTGTGTATGTTTGAACACTTTGATACTTTTTAGAAATTTTTGTAGTATACCTCATACGAACGAATCATCAACTGAGAACCATTTTTTTGAAGAGCTCCCCAGGCAGCTTTGCTGAGATTTGCTGAAGTAAGCAAGAACCATCTATTTTGGAATCCATGAGATACATAAACAACTGAAAATCCGTAGAATGATATCCGCTTCATCGAAATAGAAGTGCTCAATGAAAGTACTTACGCAAGGTTTTGATCATTATAACGAGCAAATGTCTTAATATGAGGCATTGCCCGCCTGCATATATACAATAAAAAAAACACTGGTTAACTTGGTTATCACTATCTACAATCAGCAGAAAGAGCAAGACTTAGAAGAGCGCCATTTTCCTCTTTTGTAATCTTGTTATGTTGAGAGTTCATACACTTTCCGAAGTACCCAGTTTATTAATCACTTGTAGCAGTCTCTAAGGAGATCATTTGTAATAACAGAGCGCCTGAGGCAATAATCATTTGTAGCAGTCCCTAAGGATATCATTTGTGTTTTGTTTATTCTGATCTATTATTTAATTTTCTAACTATGAAGCTTATGTATCTCAGAACTCACCAGAAAAGAAGACTTAGGTATTTCAGAATGATGGAAAAAAAAAAAAAAAGGATTTGGCAACCCTTGGCACCTTAACAAAACAGACACAAATAACAACAATATGAGCACTGCAGACAGGCTAGGGATATTACCCTCGCCCAGTGTGGGTAGCCTTCCATTTTGCCCAGTATTTCTTCAGAAATTCTTTCTCCACGTTTTTTAGTGGACTTGGGATGGCATTACCAGCTGCATATCCCTGAACAAAAGCATCCCACGATCAACCAATAATGTAAGTTCTACTGCATAGACACTTTCACAAACACATTAGTTTCCTATAGGTTTGACCAGCATGACTGTCCGCACTATGGTGTCAGCCAGACAAAAGAAGAAAGAGGCTCAGGATACAGGCCAGTCAACTCGTTTGCGAGCCCAGTTTATTGCCTCAGGCACTCTGTTATTAACACTTCTCATACTGACAACACTGAAAAAGTGCAGCATGTTTTTTAACATATCCACAATAGCTACTGATCCTGTGACCGTATGTCCAAAATAACAAAAGCGAAACCGTCAACACCTGGCAATGCCCTTTGCATTCGACCAAGAAAGCAAGAGCCGTTTCTCTTTAAAGGACTAACTGAAGCCAATACTGATATGTCGTAGTTGCAAATTGCAAGAAAATAGCATTGCTTCTTCAACTTAGAATATGAATCACGGAAAAAGACTTAAACCCAAGTTACCATCAGCAAGTTTGGAGAAAGAAAATCAACTTTGCACGAGCTTCGTAAAAAAAAAAAATACAGGTAAAAGATAGCCTTCAATCTTACCTCAAGTGACCATCTGACATCTTCCACAGTAGGCCAGATAATCATTGGCTCTCCTGAGCCCAAGGGCGTTTTACCAGCTGTTGAACCGGATGACATTGAAGTTTTCAGTTCCGTCATCCACTTTTCATCCAAAGAACCAAGAGAGGAGAACTGATATAAACAATAAATCATAACTTCATAAGAACCACAAACAGATATAGTGAGCAACCAACAATTACAACAATTCCAGAAGATAAAAACTTTAAAATCAGAGTCATGACTCATGATAGCTAAGATATCATCCCAACCTTCCCTCCCTTTCTCCCACGACTAAGACAGAAGAAGATAAACATTGATTTGTGGCCAAGTTGGTAAAGCAAAGTGTTCTGAAATACCTGATAAATCAGAGGCGACCTCTTAAATTCTTCATCAAATGTACATTGTTCTAGCACAGATCGTAACTTCATGTGACCCCATTTCCTTAGATTAGGCCCCGTATGATATCCAGGAACAGATGCAATCAATCGGACCTAAAAGATACATCAAGTTAAACAATTGGCAACTTCACCAAGTATCATATTTTGCACCTTATAAGAGTATAGTAGTACAGATGTAATCAAATTTGACTTGTAAACACTAATGGCTTGAAACCCAAAAAAAATTATACAAATATGGAGTATGCTCAGTCAGCTAAAAATTAAATTGAAAGGAGGGTTAACTTTACCGCTGCATCTCCATAATTAAACTTCTTAAAGAAGGAAGCGTCAATTTGGACTCCACCAACTGTTGGCAAATTGGAACTGAATCCAGGGAACTACAAGGTTAAAAAATCTATATATTAGGAGGTGAAATAGCCAAACTGGGTTCCAAATATATAAATGCTTGCACCAACTAGGGGTTAGAGAAAAGCAGCATCAATGCATAAAAGTAACCATCATATAACATGCTAGGCATTTCAAAATCACGGCAATAGTACACAGCACAATTTCACTCAGCATACAAAAATGTCGCAAGAAAAAAGAAGAGAACTTTATTTACAGAAGACAAAGGTCACAATTAGCTACTGTATCACATGTTTTTTTTCTCAACTTGAATCAGTTCTCTTTGCTTTTATCTTTATGACAAGAAGGGTTCAAAGGAATAAAGAAAGGTATGATTCATTCTCAGATAGTTTCTTCACGAAACCAGACCATCACTAACACTATACTCCCTCCTGTTCTTTTTTCTTCCCACTTTCAAAAACAGTTTTTGAGTAGCCATGTTTGCGGCTACTTCTAGACCAAATGAAAGACCCGCTTACCTTAAAATCAAGTGGAGTTGGTAGAGTAGAGTGCAATGCAGAATAGAATATATACTACTTCTAACAATAAGTGAACGATTCATTTGGTCTAGAAGTAGCTCCCAACATGGCTACCCAAAAACTGTTTTCAAAGGTGGGAAAAAAACAGTGAACAAGAGTAGTACAATGATCTTACGCCAGTGAATGCCGAGGGATTACAAGCAACTTTTGTCATGAAGAACAAAAGGAGCACAGGTATACTCGAGGACAAAAGAGGCAAGGTGAAATTTAACTTTACACTGTCTTATACGAGGCTTGCCACAGGCTAAACAAATGACTTTAACCCTAGTCCTATAGGGTCAAAAAGGGCTTCTTGCTTCTTTCCACTCTCAACTGTAAACAAACCACCAAGACCTGCAGAAAATAGGGGTGGGAATATTGAGATGTGTTTTAAAGATGGAGAGAACAAATTAGCCTCGGGGAATATCATTGTTCTTGCCTTTATATTACACTACCTCTTTTCGTACTGACGTGATGTAGCTCTCTATCCTCTAATTGCTGCAGATTTAAATGTCTCACACACAGAAAACAACCTCGTTGCCACTCTTGCTTTATATATAAGCCACATGACCTCAAAAAAAGAAAAAAGAAAAAAAGCCACATTTCATTTGTCAATTCTGTTAAATGTCAAAAGATCATGTCTTTTGGTTTTCCGTACTCTTATTAATGTTATTCCCCCTGACTTACGGTTATTTGACGAGTAATGCACAAAATTTCCATTTTAAATTATGTGCAAATAACATGTGGATCCAAAAAGTATGCACCATAACTATTTCTTTAATCGACTACCCACGCAACATATTTTCAGCACCGCGACAAAATATATGATCAATTACATAGCATAAAACACACAAGAGTCGTCATTACCTTTAAGGCCTGTAGATAACTAACAAGATCGCTTTCAAACTGAGATCCTTTACTGGCCTCATTTTGGTCTTTCCAAGGAAAATCTTGCATCCAAAGTCCCTGACTTTTGTTATTCCAGTCAACATGGATCAAGTTTGCAGTATGCACAATCACCCTCACTCCACGAGGATAGACAAGAAGCATAGCCTTGGAATGATGCGTCCCATATGAAATTGGAAGTGGTGGTTTATGCAAAATCCAGTGGCTAGGCTTGGTTCTCTACATATAATGATAACCATCTGATGATAGTGATTCCAAGGACTAAATTAAGTTCTTGGAACATGATTACAGTGCTTTGTTACAAAGAAACTCCAAACAGCACAAACCTTCATGTACTCAAGGGTACCATCACTCTCCCCATGAATGACCAGCACCTGAGGAACTTTCCTAAGCATTGGACATGCTATAGTGAAGTCAGAACACAGAGAAGGAAAACAACTGGAGGGAGGTAGGGGACTTTGAGTCATGCAGGAAGATGGTAAGCACAGAGGATAAACTATCATATCGCAATATTAGAAATAGCTCCACAGGAGGAGACTAAAGTGTACAGGAGACATGGTTATGGACATGATTATGAACGCATAACATGTGAGCTATCACTTAATGAATGCAGAACAGGAGAACATTCTCATATATATAGACTGGAGTTAATTACCAGATAATAACCAGTCTATGTCGACCATGTAATTAGAAAGGACGGCAGCAAGTATGTCCCCCTACAAATAAAAGAAAGCAAGCAATTAGCCAGATTACCTCACAAAGCATGATATCCAACGAAAAAGTTCTATTACAGTTTGCAAGGTAAGACAGTTAGAGAGCGTAACAGAGAAGAACTAATGACATCAATGGATGTTGAGATTCTTATATTGGAAGCAGTCCATCCCTACACATTATCCATATCTTATAGCAAAATCATTAAAATGTAAATGATTACAAGTACAACAGCATCATACTATATTGTTGAGAAATTTTCACAAAGATTCCCTAAAATTGTCTGCTTTTCAATAAGACCAAGAGAGAGTGAACATCTTTACCTAATAATCAAGAGTGAGCTGAAAGTAATTTACGAAAACTGATGCATTTACAATGTTTTTGCAAACTCGTTTTGATGGAGTTTCCAAAGATCAAGAATAACTGCCGAAAAACAAGCAAAAAAAAATCACCTTAACAATTTCGTTTATGGAAACACAAGAGGTGTTTGCCCATTCAGGAAGCCCTTTCACCTTCATAAGGCAAAATGTTGAAGGTAGTTTGTCACGGGATACATGAAAATCACGAAGAGCCACCTCTCTGTTGCCGGATTTTGAACCAAATTGTTCTGATTCAGCTTGTACATTCTTCTTCATCATTGATGTTCCTTCTTTTACTTGTCTGTTACTTTTATCCAGAACCTATACAAACAAACAGCTTAAAAGCGCGCGTACGAAACTCTGAATGCAGCTCAATGATTGGCAGCTAATTTCATTTTGTATATTAAGTGTCTAGGAAGGTCTTACTGCATGCAAAAGAGAGTGGTTTTCATGTGCGGCTTATTTTATTCCAAGCAAAAACACACTTTCAGCCTCTCTCCACTTCTTTTAACTTTTAAGTTCTTTCCTCCTAAGGCAGGGACGGCACAAATGTAGAATTGATAATCTAATAAAGATCAAAGCAGCAACAATAGGCTTTACCATCGAGGTGTCCATAGAAGTTGTGGAATTTAGCTCTTCTCGTGGTCTCTTCTTGCTAATTTCAACATTTACATGTTGTCCATTACGTGCGCTCCCTTCACTTACCACGTTCGAATATCTGCCATTCACTAAAGCAAGATACTTGAACTGATAGCTTCCAAGTATCAACTCAACAATATCACCAACTCCAATAGCGGCTTTTTCTCCAGAATTTAGTATCTTCCGTTGGCTACCAGACTTCACTACCACTGGATTCATCCCCTCCTGCAATGCCATCAACCAAAATATCCTAATTTAAAACTGAGAAACTATATTAATACGGCTTACTAATTCCCTTGGAGAAAACTAGCATCCACAAGGATACTGGATATGTTAAGCCACTTGGAGTTGTGGAGAAAACAAAGAGTTAACGCAAATAGATAGATATATGAACCTTCACACAGTGTGCCATGCACGCATAAAAGCTGCATCAAGCCAACTAAGTAAACGAATTCTAGAAAACGAAAACATTAGGTTTTAAGTCATCACTCATCAGTCACATATATTCTACCTTTATGCAGGAAAACGAAATCTCCTCAAATTCGCGGTATGACGTCAAATGTAAGGCTAATATGCAACAACATTGCTCCAAAAAACAGAAATTTAACCGAGAACAGTCTCAACTTTACAACGAACTCGATTATACATGAAACACTCAACGAGAGCAATTAACTCAAAACTCGATCAAACACTCAAAACTCGATTATACTCGCAACAATCAACATAGTAATTAAATTACTCAAAACTCGATTACACTTTGAAAAAATCAACATTTTTCCAGCCAGAACCACAGATTCAACACAATGCATCAAATGATCATCACTCTGTCAACGCCGAATTCGATACACAAGAAATGATCATCACTCAGCACACTCAATTCCCAGCCAAAAGCAGCAACAAACAAACTCAACCAAAATACACAAATTTGAACAAAGATTACTATAAAACCTCAAAAACAAAACATGAATTAATTAATTAAAGGAAACTTACAACAATCAAATCAGCAGAACCGGCATTAGAAGAAGAAACAGACAAAGTAATATGCTTGCGACTAATCCTCTTATCATCAACCGGTACATTATTACGCCCAATCACATTTTCGCCTTCGAAAATCGATAATTCCGGCAATGATTTCTTCAACGGAATCAATACCCCTAGCTTCACATTCACGCATGCAGATAATATTTCTAAAAATCAACAATTTAAACCTAAAAAAATATATAATAATAATAATAATAATAAGTTAAGTGAGGGAGTACCTGAGAAGTCGCCATGGGAGGAGCTCGGTAAGCATGCGAGTGAGGAGGAGAGAGAAAATTCTGAAAGGAAACCCTAGGAGAGAGAGAGAGGGAGAGAGCGGGGAGAGAAAGAGTGAAGGTGAAGATTCCGGTGACGGTGAGAGAAGAAGCCGGTGGAAATGGAAGTGTGTTCTAAACGTTTGTTAACAGAAAATGTGTTTTGTACGAGTAACTCGTAGTTATGGTGAGCCCGTGTCTTCTAAGATTCCGCGCTCTTTTTAAGAAACCGGCCAACGTCGGCACGTCACCGTAACGGTGATGATGACCGATACTCAATGAGTGATTATCGCTGCGTGGTGAAACTTTAGACCTCGGCTGATAAGTCGAAATGAGATTAATGAAACCGTCTTGGCGACCTAATATGTAGTAGTGCGGAATGGAGTTGGGCGTGAAATATACTTAATTAAACTAGATTGGATCGATTCATAAGCTTGCAGTAGTTGTATGGACTAAAGCAGCTTCTACAGAGTTTGAGAGGTAGCGATGTAAACAGATATAACTGAACGGAATTGATCGATTCTCAATGGAGAGAATTCGAATATGGTTAGGATTTCGATAGGTAGATAGAGAGTCGTATGTTTCGTTACTGTCTTGCATTCCTTGTGTTACCCGATGGAGTATGGATGGAGTCATGGAGTACATCACAACAGAAACCCGAACTCCTTCATCTCGTGATACAAAGTCACTGTTACAGCACGAGCAGGGACTCATCTCAGTTACAACAGCTAATGAACCCGAACAAATGAAGAAAGGTACATCAAAGATCTTACTCGGTAATCAGAAGTCGACTTATAAATAAATTATCTTCATATTTGATGTAGTAATGTCATGAGAAGAACAGAATGCCTGCCTAGTGCCTACGTATATAATCATGTATCAAAACTGAGACCTGTGTATAGTTTTGTACCTTAGATGGCATTACAAGTTAGATCGAACATGCTGGAACAACACTCTATCTTAGAGTTACAATTGTATTTCGAAAACTTCTCATCTGATGCATCTGACCCCAAGTTCATGCCTTCCTGGCATTCTACTAGGGCCAAATGCGTAGCCTGGAACAAAATTGGTCGGACAATGATGCAGGGCCAGAAAACTCCAGCCTATCTTCTACGCTTTGATTCTCTTCGCCTTTCTGAAACATAGGTCTCCATATTCGATTTCACCCATAGTTGTCTTTGAACAAGATCATCCTTGGTCAATTCATCTAAAACCAAAAGACATAAGTTCATATAAGTAGATGCTCTACAGTCTACACTCAAGGAGTCCAAACATACATAGTGCAGACAAGATACCACGTCAGACAAACCACAGAAAGAAGCCACCATATTTTTATGCAAGTTATGGCCAAACAATATGATAAGCTGAATATGGAGTATATCCCTAACTGGTAGTCACAAAACCATGCTTAGAATTTCAGATTACTAATGTTTTAAGGTTTTGAGTATTTTTGTCTTGGAGACCTAGAATCGTCAAAAACTCAAAAGTGACATAATAGGGGCTCAAGGAGTGTCATGATCCGAATTTCATAAGAGCACTAAAAAGCAACTTTGAAACTAGTCCACTTTTGTCTACGAAAACAATAAAAGTTGCTATTTTTCTCATCCATGTCCCAGCATTTCTCTTGAAAATAACACCCTCGCCCCTCCACTATTCGCCCTTGGCACACCTAGCTAACTTATATTGATGTTTTTTGAAATGGTTCTTTTAATGAACAAATGAATGGTCCTTTGCCTCGGAATTCCCTCTGTTTCCCTTCATTCACACCGTCGTCCCCTATCAGTATTGTAACCTCCTCTTATCTCTTTCCCAATCAACTTACCAGATGTAATTAATCTTACTAGGAAGCCTTTCAATGAAATAGTACAAAGAATAATGTGAGAAGAAAAGCAAAGTTTCATTTACCAATATTTTCCCAGGTAGCAGTAGGAAGACCAAGTGATCTCTGTGTAAGATATGAGGCATCCTCTGAAGAATAGGCAGCTTTCTGAACTTTGTATCTCCAAAACCAGCATCCATGCCACAAAAGAAGCTAAAGACACAAACACAATACCTTAACATCATGGAGATTGAAGTATAATGTAAGACAGTAAACTCCGACTCATTCATTCAATAACATCCTAACCTTGCAGAGGGTGTATGGAAGAAGGACAAAGCGGACACCAAGCAGGCCCCATAAAGATGGCTTTTCGGCTCCATTAATCTGTAGATCAAGCTCTTTGCTAAGATCCTCGTCTATTTTTTTCCTGCACATAATCCATTATAATCCATTATCATGGCTTGGGACATAATCCAATTGGAGGGAAGGAGAAATTAAAGAAGAGCAATTAAAAAGAAATTATTATTGCTCACTTATCAGTCTTGTTATTCTTTTTCTTATTTGTCACACCACCTGAACGTTCAAGCTCCAATGCCCGCAGTCTATTTTTGTATGCAGGCGTCTTCTTGACAGTCTCTACAGCCTGCGAGGATGGAAATTCACAGAAAGCAAGACAAAACAGGTTAAAAAAGGATCACTTTACAGTTAACCAGAGAACAGCAACTGAAGAGCAAAAAAGATAGAGAAACTCATGGTAAGGGAACTCGAAGAAAGTCACTCAAGAAGCACAAAGAAGATATCGCACTTAATAGAATCAGAATTATAAGCTTAAAACTTCCTTTCTTTTGATTGGACCGCAAACTAAACCAATTAGACAAAGTAGCATAACAAAAAGGTTATGAACAAAAGCTACTAAACTAGTACAAGAGAATTAAATAAGTTTGATGAAACATCGAAGGAGGATAGGTGGTATAAGAACCTTAAAATGTTCAAAAGAACAGAAAAAAATTGAAAAAAAAAAAAAAAAACAATAGTGCGAAGAAACCAAGAAGACAAAAAAAGTAATACTTTGGCAAAATCCATAAAGAAAATAAGACATTTATGTCACGAGGTATTATAAGTAGCAAGCTCATTTTAGGAAGATCGACGAACCATGAGCAGTCCATAATCCACAGCATACTGAAAGAAGTTTGATAGAAGTCTTTCAACTACCTACCACAAACATGCCCACCCCTGAGTAGCATTTAAGTCATGGAGATTGAACAAAATCAAAGTATTCCAGCTGCCCCCCCCCCTCTTCCCCGAACCCTTCTAGTTCCGTCCTCCCAGTTAAAGGTGTAAACTTTCACAACCAAGAGTAGCAGCACGTATAAAATACCTGGTTGTACCTTGTCCACTGATTCACATATTGGAACCCAGATAAAATAAGAATAAGACCAACTAGAACTGCACGAGCATCCTGTGATTGGATAATGGAGCGGTGTCAGAAATAAAAATGAATAGTAATAGTAATGTGACCTATAAAATACTTAGTAGTAGGTTGAAATTTCAGAAATTAGTGGTTCTTACAGTCTTGTAGCCATAATATGCTCGGTAGTATCTGGCAGTATTATAAAACACCTAGAAGTACAATGAATAACCAAAAACACATTAGATCACTAACAGTGTCCAAAACTACAAAAGTATCAAAGAAATCGAATATGCAGTAAATTTTGGTTCAAATCACGGCTAGTTAATTATATTGAACAACAATAAGACAACAAGCATGCTGAAAGACTGAAATTAGTGAGAGCACATATGGACCAACAGGAGATGAAGCTTTTTCAAGGGTGTTACGGTAATGCCAATACATATGGTGACCACTCATGCAAATCAAATAGCATAATGTTGTAACCTGAGTGTCTCGCCACAGTGTTGATTTACAACTCCTCTTATGAGACAGAACTAAGCTGGGAAAGAGTGTAAAGCTTCGACTTTATTTCATACTTAAACTGTTCAAAAAAAGAGAAGCACATTAATTACCTCCTCGGGATGTTCTATAGCATAATCATACTGCGCACGCGTTTCATCATCTTTCAGAATCTGCAATTAGGGAAAGAAATCAATCATAATTCAAATTAGCCAACAGAGTACCTTGTCAGTTGTCAAGAATATACAAAAGTATTTAACTTTAGGCAAGATGGCAAAAGTCAAGGGGAGTATGTTCGACCAGCACATCAGATATTGATATGAGCCTATCTAAATAACCACAGAACTTAAGATTATTTTAGCAGAACTCCACAACCAAAAGTAACCGAAAGACTGTTATTGCCCCCGAGATACCACCACATTTCACGATTGATGATCGATTTTTTCCACATTGAATAGACTGCATCACTCATCTCTCTAAATACAAACAGCTGACTCAATAACCACTGTCAACACTCACCTATGTCATTGGCTCACGGCTTCAAGAACAATGCCATGAAATGCATGTCATTAGTCATTAGTCATTACCCTTTTCTCGTTTAAGATAAATGAATAAAACTCGCCCTAATTCCTCTCGGATTACAAATTCATCGCAAAACCTTACGATTCTAACCACTGCCCCCATCGACTTGCAGTCGAGATCATCAACAACTCATTTGCATTTTCTCAAATATTTCCAAACACTCCATGAAATTCCCAAAAAAGGAACACAGTTCACAATAATATCTTCTAGTACACGCCAAACCTAAGAACTGATCAGTAATCACATCAACATTTCCACATTTACGCAATGCAATGGCGGTCGAAAATCGAAAGCCATCAAATTGCAACCTCAGCATCATAAATTCAGCATATACATCCAAAATCACGCCAAAGATAAACAAATTAATCAAAAAACAAATCATTACCTCATATGCATTTGCAACTTTTACAAACAGCTTTTTCGATTCGGGATCAGGATTCTTATCAGGATGACTACAAAATTAAATCAATCAAATTTCAAAAAACAAATCAAATCAAATCAAATTGAACTAAATTTAATTAATTTCCTTCGAAATTATCGATTCTAATTACTAATTAAAAAAAAAAACTTACTGTTTCAAAGAAAGCTTGTAATACGCTTTCTTAATTTCCGATGAATTTTCACTTTGCGAAACCCTAAAATTAACAAACCCCCAAAATTATTAAATTAAATATAAAAAAAAAAAAAAATGTTATTGAAGAGGAAAATTTAAGGAAGGTGTAAGAATTTACCCGAGAAGATCATAGCAATCGTCTTCATCACAGTAAATGGAAATGGATGGTCGGATGAGTAAGAGCACCGTAAGTGCAAATGATAGTGCGTAACACCGGATCACTGAAGGCGACGCCATCGTTCTTCTTCTCTTCTTCGCTCTCTCTCTCTCTTCTGTTTCTCAGCTAAAAGTTGAGTAAACAAGAAGCAGTTGAAAATTACTCGATTTTGTAACTGTTTTTTTAATTGGGCCTGTAACGATTAAATTTACTGGGCCGGGTAATAAATATAAATGGGCTGGTCTACAAATAATACCGGGCTGGGTAATTATTTGTCATAGGCTCTAAATTGGGCTGGGCTTCGGGATAAAGTTATGTTAGCTTAGGCCCACAGGGCAATATTGAAGTTGAGGAGGGCCGGGAAATCAAACGCGACGTTTCGTAGAATAGTGGGAAACAAAAGGGTAAATGTGTTACACGAGCTTGGAACAACAGCGCAGATCTTTTGGGCAGCACTCCTTTCCTTTTTAAAACGTTTTATGGCAAACCAAAACACAAATAAGGAAATTCAGATGTGTCACTCCGCACTCGAGTCAAAGACCCGAATGCAAAGAGATTTCAGATGCCGAACTACAAATGTCTAATGGTCTAAAATGGACTATTACATCCAATACTTAAAATTACAATAGTCCAAAATTTGAAATATATATATGAAATAGTCTAAGTCTAATATATTGTCTAATAAATGAAAGTATGGGTTTATTGAATCCACTAAGACCCTGTTTGGTTCGCTTCCAGGAATCGGGTTGGTATCGGTATGGAATTAAGAGCCCGATTCCATATGTTTGTTTCCAATTTTTTTTTGATGTGGGGCCCGCTGGTATGGGTTTCATAAACCCATAGGAATCGGGTTATGAATCCCCCCATCCACCCCCGGACTCATCATAAACCCGGATGCTCATAAAATATAAATCAAAACATGTCGTATTATTATCACCAGCCATAATACAATCAAGCTTCATCTTCGATCAACATCACCATTACCATCATCTCCATGATTGCCACCGCCATCATCTCCATGACCCGTCACCACCATGCTATCAACTCCGACTTTCATTACCATCTGACCCAACGACCACCACAACCAAACTCCACCCTAACAACCACCACAACATGCCCGCACAGCACACCGCCGCCCCAATCAAAGTTACGGGTTACCCTAGACGCCTTAACGTACTATCGTATTCGAAAGTCCGAAACGGCCCCCAACCGCCACTGTATAATTTCATGAAGACATGACACAATTGATCCAACCAGTTTCCGAATTTGTTCCAAAAGATTTGTGATTAAGCACTCTGAGATGGATCATTGATGATTGAAATGGATAGATGATGATGGAGCAAAAGACATTGATGTGCGAATGTGCATAGACATTCCCATAATTTAATAGAAATTCTCTTTTTTAATAGAAATTTATTTGGGGAAGATAAAAGTAGTAACCAAACAAATTTTTAAAGGAATCGGTTGTGGGATGAACAAATCCATACCATCTGGGTTAAAAATAAAACCCATTCCTGATTTTAATACTGAACCAAACGGGGCCTAATTTCTAGTGAGTCGTCCTTCCCGCATGTATCATCCACTCCAAACCTGTGGTGGATTTAAAGCACAAAAATCGCAGTTGAAAAAGTCAGTGAAATTGAGTAAGCTAACACCTCAACATGTTAAAAACCAAAACCCTTACCTGGATTTTGAAAACGACTTAGTTTTTATTTTTCGAAAACACACTTAGCACATAATCATATCAACAATCCAATAATAATTCCAAACCAACAATCCAAATCCATATTCCACAATCCATCATTCAATTCATCACTTCCAATAGCATAAGAAACATTACACAATCCATCATTCAATTTATCACTTATCAATTGTATAAGAAACATTCCGAAATACATATTCATCGAATATTAATTTGATCATAGAGTAAGAAGTTATAAGTCATAATCCATAATTCACAATTCATAGTTCACAATCCACAATCCATAATCCATATTCCATAATCCAAGACTACTAGACCTTAAGTGTGCACACCCCCCTATCAAGTACTCCGTATTTTTAACCCAATAGAGTAGTACTAGAGACAAACCTTCTTAAAAACCGATGCGGTGGAGCTATAATTAGGAATCGATGCGACTCCGTCACAATAATTAGGAGCAACTCCGAGGCTCCGACACAATAATTAGGGGCAACTCCGAGGCCCCGACATAATAATTAGGAGCAACTCCGCGGCTCCGACACAATAATTAGGAGCAACTCCTAGGCTCCGACACAATAATTATACCACCATTCTCCATCAAATCTCCACACCGCTTCCATAATTCACATTCACAATTCCAATCATTCATAAGTCAATCACAACCAATATCACACATAAAATCAATCTTACCTTTCCATTACAATAAACCACACAAGTACAACGTAATAATCATAAAGGAAATTGAATCGTTCTCCACCTAAAATGATACTAAGTTCTCATCCAATCACACCATTCACATATAGCACATAAGTTTGAAAGGTTGCTACAAGTTTAAGAAAGGTTGAGCATGCAAGCTTACCTTTTTCAAGCAAACGGAATACAATAGCACAACCGTCACTAATACTTCTCGTCGACGAACTCAGGGCTACATTAATACATCCAATAATCCCAAATTAATACCAATCTCACTCAATCATTCATCTAATACTTATGTTAGTATTATTCTATATGCAATGCCCATGAGAACTTAAATTCTAAACCAACAATCATCAATTTAACCAACAATTATAAATCTAATTCAATAATTAACCAATAATACTCAAATTACACTCAATTCATTGTAAATATCCTCAAAGTCTCAAAATTACTTTTAAAACATAATCTTATTCATAAAAATCAATTCTTATTTATTATGATTTATTTAGGATTTATTAAAACTACGCCGTTAAAACTATTGATATTGTGTTTTAATTATCAAAAACATGCTTAAATTACCTAAAATTACATAAAAACGAATTTAATCAATTAAATCACGAAAATCAGTTTATAAATCCCTAAATAATCTAAATTTCGAAATATTATTTATCATAATTAATTTGGGCTAATTAACCTAATTAAGAAACAATTAATCACAATTCCCCCAATTTACAATTTCTACAAACTTGAACAAAAAATCAATTTCAATCTCAAAATAAATTTAAGAAACCTAATTAACAGATTATAAGTATACTATAATAATAACTTTCGAAATTAATTGAACCAATTCAAATAATTAAGCTAATTAATCCCAAATTCGTGATTAGTGAAAATCAACCCAAAACAATCATCAAGATCAATTCTTTATGCATAAAACTAACCTAAATAGACTACCCACTAATTATAACATCTATTAGAGTCAATTAAACCCAATTTAAAGCAAGAAAAACGACTCAATAATCGTTTTTAATTAGAAAAACGAAAACAGAGGAAGGAGTGGGGGAGAGCATGATACCAGCGGCCACAAGACGGTGAAAAGGAGGCGTTGAGGTGGTCGGCCGGCTAGCAGTGTGGCGATGTGCGGCGGAGATGGAGTGGGTGGGTGGTGCAGAAAACAGAGGAAAGCAGGGGAAGAAATTTGAGAGTTTTTTTTTCTTTTTCTCTTTTTTTCTTTTTATTTTTTTATTTTTCTGATTATTCTTTTGTATTTTTGGTTTGGGTTGAGATGGAATTTTGGGTCAACTTTGCTTGGGCTAGTTTAACTGTAGTAGCTAGGAATTGGTCCAATTAAAAGAAACATCCAAAACAAGACCCAAATTTGAGAATCCATTCCCGAACCCATTTTCGAAAACGACTCACAACACAACAACTATTTCATTTTTCGCTAATATAATCTGATTAACAACTATTTCATTTTTTTATATTTCTGATTATTCTATTTGTATTTTTGGTTCGCGATAAAATGTTTTTTTTTTTAAAAAGGAAAGGAAATTTGGGGGTGTTACAACAAGACCCCGCCAAGGGTAATACTCTGATACTGATTGGTATTAGAGATGGTGTGGGTTGTATGTCCGCACTTTTTGTGAGCATGAAAAGCTTGTTCTTCCATGGGAAGGCCGAAGGTGTAATAGCTAGTAGTAGTTGTTAATAGTAGTTAATTTTCGTCGAATACCTAAAAAAAGGGTTAAATATGTTATTTTATATCTTATTTAAGGACATTTTTGTCCGTTTGGGTTAAAATATTAACACGAGCCATCACTAGTTCGTCAACACCCACAACCAGCCAAACCACCCATTATCCCATCACTCGCATGAGAATGTAAACGGACTACCTTGTCAAAACCGACATCAAATTTTCAAGTAGGTTCGTCCCTAAATCCATAAGATGTCTTATGTGAGTGGGTTGAGCACAAATAAAAAAGGATTAAACATCCTAAGATCGATACACTAGTACATGGTTTATGGTTTCGTTTAGGGTTTGATCTAGCATCTAATCACCTAAACAATCTAATTTAGAAAATTATGGTAAAACTTTAAGTAACTTTATCAAGATAAATGGCAAACGAAAGTCCTAATATTGAATACGATACAGACTTAAACCTTTGTAACTTGTAACCCGCTCGCTCGACTCGTTTAATAAGTACATTTAACACATAATATGAGTGTCCCATTGCTAGCAAAATTTGTTGCACAAGATGAGACACGTTGCTAGGACTGTATCACACATTAAAAACAAAAAGGTAGGAATCTTATTGGTCTTGAGTGTGCCTTGACCATGATTGCCCAATTATAGATTCAAGGAAGAGAGGACGATTATTTCATGAGACATGACCCCATTAGACCCATATGCACCTGCTTTCTTTTTTGACATTTGTGTGCTGCTAAGAGTGCCAACATAAACTCACTGAGCAAAGTAAGTATGATGGACACTGCTGTTTTTTTCCTTCTACTTCAATGTCAGTGTAGCTAGCTACTGCTCCATACTATACGAAGTATGAACGAGATAAATGAGCAAGTGTTATCGTGGTTTATCCTAAACAAATTATAGGAGTAATAATCCATCGAAGCCATCAAAATCTCGTCCCTCGGAAGAAGGTGAGAGGTGGCGAAAATCATTCAGTTCACCTCAAAATCGCCCGACCTCGAGTAGTTCATTTAAATTATCGATTATGAAAAAAAAAAAAAAAAAAACAAGTGAAACTAGCTATTTGTCCCAAAAGTTTAGTCAATGATGCAATGAAACCCTGTAATTTTAATTGTACTAGTTATTTCATCCCTTACGATTTTAATTAGTGCAAATTGACCTAGTTAACCTTATTACCTTTAAATTTTAATCATTAAAAACAAAACCAAATGATGATGCTAACCAAAACATTATCCAGAAGACATGACGTATAATAATGGAGAATGTTTGCATTTTCTTAACTTTTACCCGGAGTTATTTACTGTAAGATTTACCCAATGCTCCAAGATTATGCTGAGTATTCCACAAGATATATATAATTAGGATGGTGACCTGACCAGATCAGACTTGCCTCAATAAATACTCAATCTGATCTCTTACTCTAATGGTGTCTTTGTTCCTTTTCTGAGAAATTTATACCTTAGCTTTTGTTATCACTCTAATAAATTAAGGTCCTCATCAAAATATGTATAATAATGGTATCCATCCAAATTAGCTTGTAATAATTACTCCTTTCGTTTGCTTGAACTGTTATTAGTGCGTGTTAGCATGCATGTTATATTATGACTAATATGAGTTAAACGTCAACAACCTGAAATTGAGGAGTTTGAGAAGTTTTCCCTAAGTTTAAAGAGATTTCCTTATTTTGTTTTTGCTGTTGTAATTCGACATGCATGTTGAGAGCTACTTTTAGACCTAAGTTGTACTGTTTGCACAGTCGTTATACTGTGCACCAAGGAGCACAGTGTTCATGGTACTCCATGCCACGTGGCGTGTGTTTATTGGTGCGCAGAATAAAAAAAAAACTGTCATTAATTCGCCTGAGGGAGAACAGAAACTTACCAAAACCCATTCTCTTTCCTCCTTCCCTTCCCAA
>JBBYHQ010326106.1:0-14909 GCA_038382645.1 Spergularia azorica
CCACGCCAGATTTTAAAAAGATTGAGGAAGAAGAATCCTGAACTATCGTCTACGCCTAAGCATGTTTACAATGTCAAGGCCAAACTAAGGCAAGGGAATGTAACTGGTAAGTTAATGCTACTTTACGATGACTTGAAAGTCTTTGAAATCAGATCATTTTTGTTCTGTGCAAAACAATAGGCTTTTGGTAACTGTTAAATTTCTGAAGCTACCCTTATCTCACCCTACTATGTCTCTTCTGTTTCCTTTTTTGCTTTTCTTCTCCAATGTCATTTTAGTTAATATCACAAGCTGTGAATAATAGGACCTAAGAGTATGTGCTAATTGTTTTCCATAAGAGATTTGCGTAGATTTATGTCTCTAACTGATCCGTAGAACTAGTTATGGAGGAGTGGCTACTATCAAACTTCCGGTCTTTGGCTTCTTCCCAACTTAGTTGTGTGTATGATACTATGATGTGTGCTTTGACTTCACTTGAGCCAGGTTGTTTGAGATTTGAGCCTACAATTGAGTATCTTTGTGCTAAGCCTTCTATCTAGTGATACTAGTACAAGTACAACAATAACATTACCTTAATGCCTTAAAGGCTCCCGCCATAAGGCGGGTTAAGGGGGGGTCGGATATACGCTAGGCTTACCCCTGCGTTGAAAACATAGAGAGGTTGCTTACGGATGACCCATTATGAATATTGCTCTGAGAATCACACCGCCTAACTACTGCTTCACAATAAAAGTAGCGCAAACGGTTTTATGAGCCATTTTCTTTTATTCCATTAGCTAGTGATACAAGTCTTGCCCCCTATACGTCCTTGTGGTGGGACCTTACCCCAGACCCTCGCCTTAGGGGGACGCTAATGTGCACTGGGCTGCCCCGCCTCCCTTTATTTTAATCTGGTGATACAAGTAAACAGAACAATTTTGAGGAGCTTTAATGTATTATGTACTTTGTTGCTGCGCAGTACAAAAGTTTAAGTGTTTAAGACCTCAGAAAACGACAACTGGAAGATCTCTAACTGCAGCTGCTACCGAGGCATCTTGGAGACAGCGAATTTTTCCTGTAAGCTTACTTTGCTGCAACATAGCAAATGTTTAAACATAGCATGTGACTCTCTTTCTTGATAATCACCTTTTTACACTCGTTTGTGCCACTGCTAATCAATCCTCTTCAAACTTAGCATGCATAATGTGTCTAATTTGCTAAAGCTTGCTATATTGAAAATTTCAGAGGGTACCTAACTTTATTGGAGGCAGTTTTCTAGACTCGCAGTCAACTGCTACAGTTGATGTTATAAACCCAGTAAGAGCTGCCATGCCCACCAATTCTTTGTTTCTTCTCGCCTGTTGATGTGTCATGTTGCCTCTGGTAATGAGATTCACTCATTTTCTGACGGAAGTGTTTGTTGCTAGTAGGCCAACCAGCAAATTGTGTATATACTACCTCTTACAACCGTTTCAGAGTTAAAAACAGCGGTCTTTGCAGCAAAGCGGGCATTTGATTCATGGAACCTTACACCAATTATGACGCGACAGCAAATATTGTTAAGGCTTCGAGAACTAATACGCAGGCACAGGGTAAGAATGTCTTTTCTCTTATTTAGTATTTAGTATGACATTCCTATTGTATGATGTCATTACTATTTGTCTTCCTGATTGTTTGTTGTCTAGGACAAACTTGCATCTAGTATTACTCGTGAAATGGGCAAGACTCTAAATGATGCATATAGAGATGTGTACAGCGGTCTTGGTAAGTGTCTCCCACATTCTCAGTTTATGAACTTGGATATCATGTAGCACAATCATTTCATCTGATAAGATTTCTTATTCTCTTGGCAGATGCACTGGACCTTGCTTGTGGTGTAGCAACTATGGAAACGGGGAAGTTTGTTCCCAATGTAGACAATGGAGTAGATATGTATAGCATTAGAGAGCCTCTTGGCATTTGTGCTGGAATGTGCTTACCAAATTTTTCTTCCATAATTGCTTTATGGGTGAGGATAAGTGTTTTTTTTTTTTTTTTTGTCATTTTACTCGTGTTTCTTTGATCAACTTCTCATGTATATTTAATTTCAGCCTGGTGATCTTGTTTGTTGATTTGTGATACTTGACATTAGGCAACCATGTGGTAAATTTTTAATGTAAAATAAGTGATAACAAGATCAGAATGTCTTATGAAACATCACACGGAACAGGGAACAACAAGTTAAAGACTCTTTAAGCAACTTGGTGAAAGTTGAAAGTTGACTTGACTTGATGTATGTGGTTTGTTGTTGTAGTACTTTGTCATACATGCTTCGTTTAGTTGATGGTCATACCCAAGTCCTGTTAATGGAAGATAATTCACAATAAAGAAGCCCATTTTTCTTCACTTACTAATTTATTCTTCTCAACTCACGCAATTATCATTGGCATGGGGTTCTTATGGGCATTATTATTTGCTGCAGATGTTCCCTCTAGCAGTTGTATATGGTAACACTTTTCTTTTGAAGTCATCGTTGAAGGATCCAGGTGGTTGGAAACTTGGAATTTTCTCGTAGTAGGATAAAAGTAAAGATCTGTCCTGCTCTATGTCCTTTTCTCAATACAATTATTGTCATGGCTTTCAGGGGTGTGTATGATGCTTGCGGAGTTGGCTTCAGAAGCTGGTCTGCCAAACGGTGTATTAAATGTCGTCCATGGCACTGATGTATGTTCCTGTCATTTCTTTATCTTTTGCGTTCCGTTGAATCAGTTGTCAACTTACTTTGAAAATTATGATCTAAACAGAAGTCTAACCACTAGAGTTAAGTACTTCAAGGTGGTCATAATTTACTTTGATGGTAAATTTTAATGTCAATGGACGAGCCTTATTCATTGTCACTCCAATTGGTGTCAGGACATTGTCAATGCTATATGTGAGGATAATGATGTCAAAGCTATATCTGTTGCTGCCTCCAAAACAGTGAGTTGATCTATTTATGTGGGCTCTTTTTAGCAGCCTTGATCCCCTCCCCCCAACCCTGAACTTGTTCTGCGCTTGCTAAGGGTATTTTTAATTACTTTTTGTTTTTTTGGCTAATCTTATGATTTAGTATGGCATATATGTTTATTCAAGAGCATCTATGAAGGGGATACGTGTTCAGGTTAGTGCTTTGATTTGAAATTTAATGGAGAAGTATGTAATTCTTTTGGATAACAGAACTGAAAAGTGAAATCTCATTTTGTTTTAGAACTACACAGAAGGGAGAAGCCATGTGCTTGTCATGCCTGATGCGAACATGGATGTTACCCTAAATGTCCTTGTCCCTGTCGCTTTTAAAGCTGAAGGGGAAAGGTGCTATGCAATCAGTACAGTCATATTTATTGGTGACTCCAAGCCATGGTATTTTGCTTTCGCACTTGTGCTTTCGTTCAATTATTGTGCATCTCCATCTGTAGAAATTATATTGGAATAAATTTGATGCTTATACCTATTGCCTAGACGTTTTAGTTTTCTTTTTTTAGAATAGTGCTTGCATGATCTGTATGTGTCACAAATATTAAGTTGTTTTTCAGAATCCAACCAAGATTTCCACCTGAATGCTGTGAACTTGTCACCTTAAGGGTTTTTGTATTTATGCTTTCTATCGTACCAGGGAAAGTAAGCTGGTGGAACTTGCCAAGGCCCTTAAAGTGAATGCTGGAAATGAACCTGATGCAGACATTGGCCCAGTCATCACTAATCAGGTATCAACTTCTAGCCAGTTTCAGAAGAGTTTCACTACGATTTTTGGACATTTGTCTCTTACCTCTGAGATTGCAAACGAAGAGTTTCACTACAAATGGTGATGGGGCCAAGTTTAGCCTACCATGATTCTGATTTGGACATTGTTCTTGCATGAGGGCTCATATCATTTATGCGATTCTTACTTACAGGAAAAGGAGAAGATCTGCAAACTGATACAAAGTGGAATAGATAAGGGAGCCCGAGTAATCCTTGATGGCAGAAACATCATGGTATGTGTAGCTTAAGCTTATATATGGCAGTGTTATTTGGTTAAGGATCGTCAAGGCTCTAATAGACATGTCACACAGGTTTCTCCAATTAGAGTGTAGTGTTATTTCTAGTCTATGTTACTTCTCGGAGGCTCTACATTTATGATGGCCTATAAGGCTGTAAAACTGGACAATTCTCTCATCCAATGACCTCCCTATTGGCAGCTCATATTCAATGTTAACTTTCACATAACAAAAGTGTTCAATTTATTCAGAAAGTAAAGAACACATTTCTCTTCGTTTGTGGATGGACTGGATGCTTATGTAATTGCATTACATTACTGAAGTTTGGTCTCCTCGTTCTGTTTCCCTCAAGTGAGACACTTTTAACGCATCATCTCACCTGATGTCATGGGAAGAAATCCTGATGCATATATCCTGCATTAACAAGCTTATTTGTCCTGTGTGATTTGTTATTTGCAACGTACGGCTCCCCTAAATTTTCAGTTGGGTTGTTTTGATAGGTCCCTGGTTATCAACAAGGTAATTTTATTGGTCCCACAATCATCTGTGACGTCACAACTGATATGGGATTCCATCAGGTATTCATTATTCACTAGCAGCACCTGTTAGTCTGATTATGTATGATTAAGACCTGGTTATGATATGCTAGCGCATCATAAATTGTTTTCCCTGGTCTTGCGCAGGACAAGATTTTTGGGCCTGTTCTGCTGTGCATGCAGGTACCTATCTCACCATGCTATGTTTGCAGGAGTACTTCTTTAAACTGTTGATGAAGTCTCCTGACACAGCTCTTTTGTTTGCTTTAACAGGTTGAGAGTTTAGAAGAGGCTATAAGCATCGTGAATGACTGCAGGTAACAAGCAGACCTGTACTACACCTTGCTTCTAATAGATAATAATATAATAAATATTATTAGGTTGTATTTTGGAATATTCTAGATCTAGGAAACCTGAAGTATTCTCCAAGTTATTGTGTAGTATAAATACACATCTTATTATCAATAATAAACAAGCGATTATATTGTGTGGGTATTCATATTCTTATAATCGCATAGAAAGAAAAGAAGAAGTCAAACTGGCGAACCAGGACCAAAGTGGGCGAACCACATAGAAAGATGAGAGGAGAAGAGTGAGATACAAAAGAAAAAGAATCTACCACGAAGGATACAAGCTTGTTGTTGTCAGAGCTATACACCGATGTCAAACCACTACTCAATTCAAAATCATCAACTTTATTTTTGTGAGGAATAAAAAACCTAACCTAATATGTGTGGGGCTAGGGCTAACATAATAGGTAAAGGCTGAAGTATAGGCAGCCGGAGATGGGAGAGATAGCCATCTCCGGCCGACGAAAACGGACGCACAAGAAGAAGATCAAGAGTTAGGGCCGCGGAAGAAAACCTAACTAGCTGATACCATATAAGAATATGAATACCCACACAATATAATCGCTTGTTTATTATTGATAATAAGATGTGTATTTATACTACACAATAACTTGGAGAATACTTCAGGTTTCCTAGATCTAGAATATTCCAAAATACAACCTAATAATATTTATTATATTATTATCTATTAGCTTCATAAGAGTGTTCGTTCAAAACTTCCAAGTAATATTTTGTTTATTGACCAGACATACTAATGGAGCATCTATATTTACGGCGTCGGGAGCTTCTGCTATGAAGTTCCAAACAGACATTGAGACTGGACAGGTAATGAAATTTGTTTGTGTTGTCATCACCTGTTAGCTACAACAATGTACATGTTCACCGAAATACAGTGTATCGTGGTTAATGCTTGTTGATGTCTGAGTGTGAATGTCGTTCCTTGCTCAGATTGGCATCAATGTCCTTGTTTCAGTTCCTACACCATTCATCTCATCTAGCGATCCAGTTGCTTCACTTCCAGGTAAAAATTGCCTATCCGTTTCGAATTTATCGGTCTATTTTCCTTTGGGATGTCCACACATAACAATCACTTGTCCTCATCCTTCTTTTTTTTTTGTAAGTTCAATTCCTTACCTTTGAATACTCTTATCACAAGGATGATTGGACCCGCTCGCGTCAATGGGTATTATCCTAGAAATGACCAAGTCAATTTCAACCAAACTTTCTTAAAATGAAGGATTTGTTGTATTTATTCCCCATGCCCTTTGCCGTTCGTGTTTAGCTATTATATTTGCTTTAGCAGTGTACTTGGACCACTCGCTCGCGTCTTTACTATATAACTTCAGACACCGAACTCTAGACTAAAATTAGTATTCAGTCGCTTACTAATAGAATCCCTCTTCTTTGCATTCAGGACAATCTGGGGGTCATTTTTATACCAAAACTAAAACAGTGAGGCAACAATGGAATGAATTTCATACGGTAGAGGAAGCAGGTGTTGTGCCAATGTTTGCAGATTCAAATGCACATCAAACACTTTCAGGTCAATAGCGGATAACTCCTTCAGTGTTCTTCGTCTCAGTAGATATGAATTTCGGAGATGCATGATCCTGTACATGTCGCCTTAGACAGAGCAGCGCGTTTCTGAGTTAGAAATTGATCAGCTTAGGATTTGGCTGTTTATGTAATTAGTCCATCGCTCATTAAACTCGTTTTGTTTCCGAGGCTTATGCTAGTATTGATTTATATTGTATTCACAGCTTCGTTCGAGTTTGACACTTTGGTGGTCTGAGCCATATTTGTTTCAGAAGTGGTTATGAAATACGTGGTACTTTTAGCATGAGCTTGCTTCAATCAAACCAGGGTGAAAATGGTGGAGAATTTGAGATAATTTTCTCGAATTTGTCCTTGGCAACCGGCAAATCTAGCCTCGTGTAACCGGGGTATTTCGAATGTGAAAGTATACTCATTTCCCATCGCAGTCGATCTTCATAATTCAGTAGTGTTTGTCTTTGTTTTCTTTCCTATTCACAACCTACGTGTAATCATCCTCATCAGTCATCATCATCTCAATCATCGAATATGATTTATTTCTTACTTTAAACCCGACTTTTATATGACAATATCTGACTCATTCATTTAATCTGTTAATAGTTGAGACTCAAATTGTTGCGGTCAAACAAGATTCACAAGAAATTGTTGCGATTTCATCACGATTTTTATATAAGTACATCTGACTCATTGATTCAATCTGTTGATAGTCGAAATTCAAATTGTTGTGATCAAACACGACTCATAAGCAATTGTTGCGATTCCAACACGACTTTTAATCTATTGTAAACCTTTTAATACACCAAACATCAAATCTCATCCGTCTGATTTCCACTCTAAATCAGTTGGACTGTTCTCTCTCTCTCTCTCTCTCTCTCATTTCATAGGATCATATCATCGTCGCATCTCTCTCTCCTCTCTAAATCAGTCAACATGCTTCAGTTCTCTCTTCAACGAGGTATCACTTATTAACATTTCATTTTCTGCAGAAATTAATTAATTTATTTATTTTAATCCTGATTCAATCATAATATACAAAATAAAAAAGTTCATGCAAATATTTGGAACTGTTTTCTGATTTTTTTTTTAATTAATTAATATAATCTGATCATGATGAGATATTTGATTATGTTTTTGTTTAATTAAAAAATTAATCAGCAGCGAAAAATGCAAAATTGTTGCGGCCTCAGTTATTTGCTCTCAACTATACAACTGCAACTCAGCAGTCTAGTCAGCATCGCAATCCTCCGGTAATTTTTTTTAATATATATTTTCTCTAATTTCTGTATATGATTAAGATTTACTAATTGTTCTTAGTGAAGTCGTTTTAAGTTTTAATCAATGTTTTGTTGATGAAAATGCCGCGTCGAAATTGATATTTGATCGCATTTTAGGCAGTAATTTTTGTTTTATTTGGTGTGACCTATTGTTTTCATTGGTGGATTTTCTGTGGATAAATTATATTTTGAGTCACTTTATACACTCCGAAATCTTGTCCGATTCGAGTTACGCGATTTTTGATGGAAATGCTGCAGAAATTGTAGTAATTGATCTTTCGCATCATAGTAAGACACTCCGATTTGACCGAGTTACGCGTATCTTGATGGAAAAGCTGTAGAATATAATTTCAGAAAACATGATAGACGGATTCTTTTATTTGGTGTAGATTCTGTGGAAAATGATCTACTGTATAACATTGATGATTTTGTCGAATACGTGCTATGGAAGTTAAGTTTCTTTGCTCATCAGAGCCAAAGAGTTTAACTTTGCTAGTTTAAATGGCTTTGGTGTTTGGAGTACGGTTGCGTACATCAAGACATTTTGCGAGTGTTTTTGTCATGGGTTTTCTCGCTCCATTGAGGTGATGTAAGTGCTAAGAATATTCGGCCGTGGATGTTGTAGTGCATAGCAATGTTCTAGACAAGGAAGAAATTATGGTGGGGATTGCTTTCCGAGGGAATGCTGGGAGTTTTAAGGCTACGTATATATGTTATCGCTTGTTTATTCATATTGAGAGCTCATGGACGCCTTTTGAAATTAGATACGAAATTAGCCGACTTGCTAAGGGGTCCTTTCAGCAACTCCTTAGTAGATGCTTATGTATGGTATTTTTGTGGCAAAGGAACAGTAGTGAGGAGGAGAAGATGAATCTAGAATGATACGGTGTAGAAAGGATTAGTTTGATATGGATGATACATTGAGTTGTGACATCTGTGGAGCTAGGTTTCTTATATTTGCTCTCGAATTTTGACGACTTATGTAGTGTCCTAATGAAATTGCAACAGAGGGTTCCGCTTCTGGTGGGAGGCAAGTTCATTGAGTCACAAGCAACCGAATCAGTTGATGTGATCAATCCGGTAACTACTGCCTTTTTTCCTTTTGGTGGACCTTACATCAATAGCCTCGTTTTGGTTTTCAGGTTCTCTGAACATCACATTGTTTTCTATTGAGATGCTAATATTCTTTCATGGTGTATTCAGGCTACCCAAGAGGTTGTCTCTCGGGTTCCTTTGACAACAAAGGAGGAGTTCCAAGCTGCAGTTTCGGCTGCAAAAAAAGCTTTTCCATCATGGAAAAATACACCTGTTACAACTCGACAGCGTATTATGTTTAAGCTTCAAGAACTTATCAGGAGAGACATGGTAAGAATTAGGCTATATGCAGACATAAGTGTTTTTTCTTTTCTGATCGCTTCCCTTATATTTCAGTTCATTTTTTTAACGTTAGTACTCATATTCCAGGATAAGCTCGCCCTGAATATAACTACTGAACAAGGAAAAACACTTAAAGATGCTCAGGGTGATGTTTTCCGTGGCTTAGGTTAGTTATCACGTAACATAAGATTATGGACTTGGTTTCCATTTGTTGATATACTAATGTTTTTCTTCTTAAAACATTCTCTAGAGGTGGTGGAACATGTGTGTGGAATGGGGAGTCTTCAGATGGGAGAGTTTGTTTCCAATGTATCTAATGGTATCGATACTTACAGCATCAGAGAGCCACTTGGTGTTTGTTCTGGAATATGTCCCTTCAATTTCCCTGCAATGATTCCCTTATGGGTAAGTACAAATGGCATCCAGCTCAGGTACTGTGTAGTTTTTGTTCATTTCTATTTTACATAGGAACAACTCTTTTATTACTTTAAGACCGACCTTTTAACAAGTGATCTCTTTGAAAACTGCACACTCACGAATGTCCAATTGCTGGAACTTCTTAACAATGATACTCCATTAAGCCATTTGAATAGACATTCTCTTTCACGCAGCAGTCCATTGTTGTATGCATATTTTTGAATAGCTTCTAAATGAATTTATGTGCTATATTTGTATATAGTTGATTGAGAACTTCATATACACTTACAATCTAGCAGGAAAATCTTTCCTACAAGTTAAGTAATAAATGGATTTTGAGACTTCAGTTACATTATATTCAAATCTGGACCTTCTACAAAATCTTTTCAGTCACCCGGATCTGCTCCGGAACAATATAGGAGCTAGTTGTACCTGTCTTTTCAGATTGGTCACAAGACTTCCACTATTCTGCTGTCTGCCTGTGAGTGTTAAAATATAGGGAAACTACTGGCTTGTTACTTAACTTCTGAAGCAAACTTGTGTAGTCCATTATTTTTTAGAGGGATGGGATCAGGGGATCCTGTTTGTTTCTGGTATAGTTTATTATCCTTTCCTGGATGAAAACAAGTCAAGACTCAAAGATACAATAACATTTGAGCAAATACCGGCAAACATTTTGAAGCAGTTCCTCTATACTGATACCATACATCTATTCTTTTGCAAACAGCTTCTGTAGGTTGGAGTCATAAAGTTGTTATTGAGTTTATAGTAATTGGAATCTCTCTCCCTCCGATGAGTATGGAGGGAGGACAGCATAACTGTTCATTATGGTGACAATTTGATATCATTTTCTTCAGATGTTTCCTGTTGCAGTCACTTCTGGCAATACCTTTATTCTAAAACCATCGGAGAAAGATCCAGGTGACACTTTAATTCAACTTGATTGTGTAGTTTTCCAAAGTTGGGAAACTTGTCTAGAATCATCTACTTGACATATGCAATCATGCCCTAAATCATTGCGATTTATTATCCTCTAGCTTTGTATGTTTCAAATGTTCCAAGTATACTGCTAGAATTTTCATTCATACATATGTAAACTAGGATTAAATTAGTTATTAAGCCTCGCAAGTTCACCTCCTCTGATATTGATACCTTCTTAGTGAGAGTGATCTGAAAATCAGGTGTTTAGCTGGTCAACAGATCTGTTCCATAAAGGTAGTCAAGCGAAATCAAAATTGTATGTTGTTTTAGAATCATCTGTGTTTTGTGGTGAAGCTACTTATAGAAAGCTATCAGTTGTTCTTCCTTCTATTGTACTGAATGGTTAAAGTTGATATATTATGTTGATGGGTGTGTATATCATAATAAGGATATTGTTCCCCACTTCATGCTTCTGTCAGGTGTCAATGTTATGCTGCTGATATACTGCACATGTGTCAAGATTCCTTTGAACTTTTCAACCAGTTTCTCGTGTCTTCCAAAACTAATAACTGGAATGTGATTATCTTATTTTTCAGGAGCGTCTGTCATGCTTGCTGAGTTGGCAATGGAAGCTGGCCTTCCTGATGGGGTTTTAAATATTGTTCATGGGACTAATGTATGATTTCTATAAATACTGTTTTTCCCTTGTACTTGTTATATATTTTTAGGTAATTTATCTTTATCCCTTCTCTGCATTTCCAGTTCATTGCTTATGAAGGGTTGGGTTCCAAATCAGCTTGCCTTTAATTTTTTTGCTAGTAATCATCATGTTTCTCTCTTTATTCCTGTGTTAACACAATATCTCATTCTATGAAACAGGACATTGTCAATGCAATTTGTGATGACGACAGTATCCGTGCTGTATCATTTGTTGGTTCAAACAATGTAAGTTTCATTAGTAGATTCAGTGTATTCAGTGGCTTTTTCTGGCAATGGTACATTCGGAGTAGAATCAATAGGATAAACACTAAATTTGTAACAGAGTTTTCTAGCATTGCTTATTCGTAGTAAAAAGTCGTGCCAGGTTTGGAATGTTAGCCTAAAACTCCTTGGTAATGGTCATATTATACTTTCAGAATCATTGACTAAGGGCCTTAGATTACAAGAGGATGTTTCAAATTCTTCTTGATCCTAGTCGTTAGAGGGGCAGGGGTAAGGATAAGAGCAATATAACAGTACTCGCTAGAGAAGCTTGGATTATTATCAATTGATTTGATCACTTTGGGCTCCCGATGGGGTGAGAAGGTGTTATGTAGAAAACCTTTTTGTTGTTGTGGGGGATTTATTGCCAGCTTATTTCAGGTCTACTGCAATTGGAGTTTTACTCTCGTGTTTACTTCATTTTGTGGCTTCATGATTCGTTTTTTTCATCATGCTAAATCAATCACTTTTACATGTCTTTGAAGGCGGGGATGCACATCTATTCTAGGGCATCTGCCAAAGGAAAGCGTGTCCAGGTAAATGAACGTTTCTTGGCTTATGTGAGATATGATGATTTGTATTCTAGGTTCTATCTGTCAACTTCACGGGTCCTGTTTTCTTGTCAATCAGTCCAACATGGGTGCCAAAAATCATGCAATTGTCATGCCTGATGCAAATGTTGATGCAACTGCAAACGCACTGGCCGCGGCTGGCTTTGGTGCTGCGGGTCAGAGATGCATGGCACTCAGCACCGTTGTCTTTGTTGGTGATTTGAAGACATGGTACTTGATATTCTGCTTTTCTTGTGTTTCTTCAATGGCTACGTATTGAGTCCTTCCAGAAACTTTTTTTATAATTCATACATGTTTGGATAAATCACAGCAAAATAAATGATTTATTTTCATACCAGTATTTATTGTTTTCAACATTCCACTCTCTTGTTTGTTTTAATACTTGACCTTTTGAGTATACCTGTGATAAGTTGTAAACAGTCTGATTTCTTGAGTATTCCTGTGATTACCATAGACCTATTTTTGCGGGTAGAAGTGAAGAACTGCTCAGTTCTAACCTATATCTCAATTAGTGTGACCTATTAGAAAATGCTTCACGAATGTAATTTACGTAGTCTTTGCTCTTAACTTTTTAGAGACATTTATCTTGAGATTGTGTGGCATTCCTGTTTGGATCGTGTTGGGCTTTAGAAATTACAGGTTGTGTCTCTTGTAATTATGAAGGGAAAACAAGTTGGTCGAGCTTGCAAAAACCTTGAAAGTCAACGCTGGAACAGCACCCGATGCTGACCTTGGTCCTGTCATAAGCAAACAGGTAAACCTGACCTACTACCTGCTAAATCCTCTAAAGATTGTCATGTTGAAATGCAAAAATAATTTAGGAAGCATTTGTAACATTTTTCCTGTCATATTTTCACAATTTTCCCATCACTTTTGATTTTTGAGTATAGTAACATACTAACATGACTATTTTTTTCGCATGAAAAATATGATATATGTCAACTTATTTTAATGAATGGATCGTTATAGAAAAGAAGATGCAGGAGTAGCTTACTTTGACCTCATCAATGTTTTGATATAGGTTATGGCATCGTCTTGTTTTCATGTATTAGTACATGTTAATTTTTAAAAACTGATCCAAATAGTATTTTGACCTTGGGAGTATAGATCTTTACAGTTTACCAGAATCATGGACATACTCTACACATGTCAATAGTATCTCATCTCTGGATCTTTATTGTATTCACCTTTTAAGAAACCGCTTACACTGGAATTTGCTTTTGGTGACAGGCAAAGGAAAGAATATGCAAACTAATTCAAAGTGGGGTGGAAGCTGGAGGCAGACTAGTCTTGGATGGAAGGAACGTTGTGGTATTTCATCTGTTTCACTTGATCCAGTTCAAAATTGTCCAATAACTTGATCCAATTCTTTTATCGCTGATGTCAATTGAAACACGCATTCTCCTTAGCAATCTACCCAGACTTCAAACTTTGTCTCTTCTATTCCTGAACTTCTGTATTATGTTTCTGGTGATATTTGAATTTCTTATGACTGCTTCTGCAAAACAGGTTCCAGGATACGAGAGTGGAAATTTCGTAGGCCCTACAATCCTGAGTGGTGTAACGGCTGACATGGAGTGTTATAAGGTACCCCATGGTTTGTTTGCTAGTGTCGTATGTTTGCTCATGTCTGACAAACCATGGGAGACTAACTCATGACATATTTTCAACAGGAGGAAATTTTTGGGCCAGTGCTACTTTGCATGCAGGTACAATAGCAAACTTACAGCATATCTTTTTTCGCCATTGATTCTGACAATCTGTTGCTTGGAGCTAATTCACTTTTTGTTTTTGATCAGGCTGATAGTTTAGAAGAAGCGATAGATATCGTCAACAAAAACAAGTAAATCACTGCTTAGATCACATAACTGCTGTTTAAAAAGACATCTATATTTCTGATCATACATTTGACCTTGAACATCTCTCTGCCTTAGGTATGGAAATGGGGCATCGATATTTACCTCGTCGGGAGCAGCTGCAAGGAAATTCCAGACTGAAATTGAGGCTGGTCAGGTAATGAAAAGCCAATTTTGCATCTCTTGTCTCTGTGAAATATTCAATGTTCGGCCCTTGACACATGCCCCCCCCCCCTCCATTTTTCAGTTCTCATCTTTTTTTTTTCTTTTTTTTATGGTTCTTTCGTTTCCATTTCCAATTAGCTAAGCTAGTTTTTTATTTATGGAATTCAGGTTGGCATCAATGTTCCGATTCCTGTTCCCCTCCCGTTCTTCTCATTTACTGGCAGCAAGGCGTCGTTTGCAGGCGACCTTAATTTCTATGGTAAACTGCAACCATCATATTTATATCGCAAATTTATTTTTCCTATCAGCTCGTGTGGTTGCTCTGGATCATCTAAACTTGATCTGAGTCTGCTAGTTATGTACTAATATGATACTCTTACAAATTTCAGGAAAGGCGGGCGTTCAATTCTACACGCAGCTGAAAACAATTACGCAGCAGTGGAAAGATTTACCAAGTGGTGTGTCTCTGGCAATGCCTACTTCACAAAAGTGATCATATTGAACCTCCCTTGTAGTGCTCAATCTGAAGTAACGCAAAGCTCTTAGTCATACGGCAAAAATCGGGGGGAAGTGATCTTTGCTGTCATTGCCAGTCTCTACTAGTTTGTAGGTTTAACCGCAGTTTGTGTACATGTTCTTGTTCAGTTTCAAAGAAAAAAGCGACATTGTGATATAAAGCAAATGTGTAAGAAACTAACAGTTAGACGTTTGGCTTAATTCAACTGTCAAATGTTCTTACCTTTGCCAGAAATAAAAAGGAAAAAGAAAGAGAGGTGTTATCCGTTGCCCATCATATTACTAATATCGCCCACAATATTCCCACAATACCCCTATTATAATTAACATATTTCACCTGTAATCACATCTCCTTTTGGTGAAAAAAACTCTAATCGCACTTCCCCGATACTGATTCGCATTTTTTCTGTAAATCC
>JBBYHQ010326175.1:0-14901 GCA_038382645.1 Spergularia azorica
GACCCAAAGCAACAAGTCCAGCATGGTTACAAGCAGAAAGAACCCCAATAAATGTCACTCCATCTGGCTTCAAACCGACTTCAAGCTTTTTCTCAAACAAATCAATAGCTTCACGAGGATGGCCATTTTCAGCAAATCCATTAACCATAGAAGTCCACGACACAACATCGTCACTTGTGGCATTACTGTATATATCTGAAGCATCCGTTATGCTTCCACATTTAGAATACATAGTGATCAGTGCACTTTGTGTGACTGATGTGTCTAATCCCGCTTTAAGTATATGAGCATATACTTGTTTCCCCTGCTGAAGAATCGCCATACTTCCAGAGACACTTAAAAGACTAGCAAACACAAAATCAGTTGGTTTTGGTCCTTCCCTCCTCATCCATGAAAGATAATCGAAGGCTTCTTTGGCGTGTCCAGCCTGGGAATAACCTGAAATAATACTGCACCAGGAAACATTATCTTTTCTTTTCATTGCACAGAAGACAACTGATGCTGAGTCGAGTTTCCCACACCTTGAATACAAAGTCATGACCGAATTTGCAACAGACAAAGTATCCATCAAGCCCATCTGCATAACATGAGCATGTAACTGTTCACCTAAAATGAGCTGACCAAGATGAGTACAAGCACTAATAACTGCGGCAAAAGTATACTCATTAGGCATCACATCTGAATTCCTCAGTTGCAAGAACTGTTGAACAGCAACGTCATCTCTACCCATTTGAACATAAGACGTAATGAGTGACGTCCATCCAACTACATCCGGGGTTCCAATCCTTCCAAACAAGTACATCCCGTAATCCAACCTCCCACATTTGTTATACATGGTAGCGAGCGTGTTTGCAACATACGCTCCCTCAGTAAATCCCTTCTTTATTGCCTGTGTGTGAATCTCCTTACCATGACCTACATCACAAGAATCCGCACAAGCTTTCAATGCAATAGCAAAACAATACGCATCACAATGTACACGAGACCTCCACATCTCGGAAAAATAGTCCAATCCCTCTTTACAGTATCCAGACTTAACCAGCCCCGTTATAGTAGCAGTCCACGAAACTACATTCCTCTCCGGCATCTCATCAAAAACCCGACAACTCCCCCCAACTTCCCCACATTTCGCATACATATCCACAAGCGCACTCCCCACAAAAACAGACTCAATTCGACTATTCTTCACACAAATCCCATGTAACAGCTTCCCATACACGACATTGTTGTCGAGTCCACACGCTTTGAGCGCTAAACTAAGCACAAAATGGTCCACTCCAACATACGGATCAACCCACATTCTCGAAAACAAACTCAACGCCTCACCAAAATCGGATGCACTCACATACCCGGATATCACATTGGTCCAAGAAACCTCATCTCGTTGCGGCATTTCATCGAACAGTTTACGTGCATCTTTAAAACGACCGGATTTCGCCAGGTCTTTGAGCTGGGCATTAAATTGAAACAAATTCGGAACTCGGGTCGATTGCGTAAACGGATTATTGACGTTATTAATACATGGGTAGTCGAGAAATTGTGCAGAAGAAAGGGCAGAACTTGTGAAGAACCTCCTGACATAATAAGGTTTTATAAACATAATTATAAGAAATATATGAACATAATTTTAATAACACTATTAATATAGATTTAATTCCTTGGAATGTTTATCACTGGAAATTGTTCAAGAAAGTTTAAAGTGATGATCAACAGAAGATGGGGGAGTGAGGAGAAGAGAGAGAAAGACGCGGGAAAATTAAGTTCAAGTTCTTTGAGAAATGATACTGAAGAAGACAAATGGACCAGAACTTGGGCCATCGAATTTTATAATTGGGCTAGGAATCATTTTTTTAGGGAGGTATAACCGTATAAATCACGGCAAGAATCGACTAATCTACGTCATTTTGTCTGATGCATGTCATATAAACCATATTTTTTTGCTTAGAGAATCGTAGTTGGACTGGAACAAGTGAATAATAATGGAGCAAAATTCGCTCCTTCAATTTGGTAGTACATTGGTTATGGTTTAGGAGTTAGGACACGTTGATAAAGCGCAACACGATTCTGGTCGTTTGCACGCAAAAAGACAAGGCAATATAGCGAGAAGGTAGGGGAAATTGCACCATTGTCTTTTGTCATGCCTTGTGCAAACACCCAACATTATGCTGATTGCTGAGTGTAGTGTTTCTGTTTGTGGTACGACAACTTTCAATTGTAATGAAATGAGGTATCATTGTTTTAAAGTTGTTCAAGGAGGGTTGTTACTTGTTACTATACATCTCCCTCAGTCCCTCGACTGGTTAGGTATGATACCCCGAACCTTCAAGTTAGGGGTGAGGGTAGTGGGAGTTCAACCTGCTTGAGAGTCTAATTCATTGACAAGGCTCTGATTTTCGTATGAAACAATCATTTCAACCAAAAGTTTAAATTGATGGTGAATTATCAAGTTTCAATCAATAGTTTTATACATTAACACAAGCACTAAGCTAGCACCACCACGGCTTTAAGATTGGCTTCCAATGAAATAACATCAAACTAGTTTCCAAATTGTGACAATTGTTTGTGTGAATTTCTTTCATGATGGAAGAGACTAACACCTTTGTTCCTTCACAGCCAATACTCACAACCACAATTTCAGAGTTCGAAGGAAGTGCAGAGAACATAGAATCCACTATGAGTCTATGAGATGTAAATCACAGTAAAAACATGTCGGCTCGCTTGCATTTCTGATAAGTTAATTAGCAATCAGCATTAATCAAAATGGATGCTAAAATCAACAAACTTCTCTTAAGACTTACATATATATCACTTGCAGTATAAGTTACTGTCACTCCCTTGGACGAACAACTTATAATTCATCTCTAAGGGAAGAATATTTATGAACTTGCGACGAAACACGGCCAATGTTTACTAGCCAGTTGGCTTCCCTCAGTTTCTAGACACCCACTGAGACTTCCTCAAGTCCCTGGCCTTCTTCCACAATGCTTCATCCCTCTGCCTCGCGAGGGACCTGCTTATCAGATTCATCTTACTGGACTGTTGCGCGACTAGGTTGGCTGTCGAGGAATCCTGGGTTAGAATAATCGAGTATCCATCTCCGTAAGACTCCATCCCTTTGGTTAAGAGCTGCCAAAACAACCCACCAACAACAGGGCCTCCTCTCCTAACTGATGAGTATATGTTGTTGTAAACACTGGCATAAAGCTGATCCCTTTGGTAGGTGCTGTAACCAGGATCTTTATCTGATTTTCCAAACTCTGCCAAAAGCAATGGCTTCCTGAGAATGTTTTGCGCGTCCTCAATGTGGGATGTTAGCCAGTTGTTCACAAACGCGAGCTGAGCTTGATCATTAGAATTGGATAACCTGTCATAAGTAGGCAAGCACAACATCAGAAACCAGCATTGCAGAATAATTAACATACAAACATTTCTGTGTAGTATAAACTCTGGCATTCCCAAGAAGTTCTTACCACTGATCAGGATATGCATGGACTGTGGCGAAATCAACTCCGGGAATTTGGTTATTCGCTATGAAGTCTGTTCCAATGTTGAAGTTAGGATTCAGCCTCAATTTCTCAGGGTGAGATGATCCATAGAATCCTTCTAACCCAATTTCAAGCATGTGGTTTCGGTCAATCGACTTGACATGAGCTGCCATCTCAGTGACCCAAGCCTATATCATTAAACAGCTCAAGTTACTCTTCAATCAAAAATAAAATGCATATGTGACGTAAATTTCAATGTAATGTGAACTAAGCACAAGGCATAGAGAAACATAATACCACTCCAGCATACAACTCTTTACACTTATCCAAGATTTCCGAATGTGTTATGCACAAACAACTCGTAGGCAAAGTTTCAGGTCACTAAGATCGAACATTAGTAAATTACGTTTAGACATGGTGACGACTCAGAGTTCGGGATGAGCTTTACAAGGTCTTGTCACAGGAATAGTCATGGCTCTTGCAAGAAAAATGGGTGAATGGCCAAACCATTACAAGTTTTAGTGTAGTATATCAGTATATGGAGCACTTTATTTGGAATTAGGACCACTCACGATATTCTCACCTGCAGCAGATGAAAATGAGGTGCAGTACCCTTGTATTAGTGTCGGTACGTCGAATTCAATATGTACCGTTGAAATTCAATCGTAAAGTACACAACTTGTTTTGCTAAATGCTAGTAATGTAAGGGCGGTACCGGTACGAATGGATCCATAAACTCAATTAATCCTAGACCTGAATCATGTACCTGACTGGTCACCAACTAAATAACACAGACACAGACATGACACGACACGATTAGGACACAAGAAACTCAGTGCATCTTTCCAAGTTTTTAGCCTCAAATTGTTAAATGTCCTTAAAAGTGTCGGTATCAAACTGTATGGTACGGACATGTCCTGGACGTGAAAATATAACATACATTAAACAAGACATTGCACAACTACATACGGAGTACTAATTAAATGATGAGATGCACGTCTCATTTGACTCAACTGGTAAAGTTATCGAGGGTGGTACACTGGTACTCAAAGACAGAACTCGTAATCTGTCTACATTATGATTGCTCGTTGTGACTCACGTTAAACTAAAACCGAGATTATAGATGAGATTGCGAACCTGAATGGTTCGGCCTGATTGATCAGAAGTGCACCGGGGCTCATTCATAAGCTCCCAAGCCATGATTGTGGGATCATTCTTGTAGACTACTCCAGTTATAGTGTTGTATCTGTTCAGAACAGTCTGCAATAAGAGAACATTCTAATCAGAATTTAATCATGACAATTTTACTGATTCAAAATAAGTTGATCAAATCAACAGTAAAAAAAAAAAAGAGCAGTAATTTAATTTAACAGTGACCTTAATGTGATTCTTAAAGAAGCCCTTGACAAGTGAATTCCTGTAGAAGTCATCATCAGAAGAAAGATACTGTCCCTGATTCCTTGCCCAGTTAACATACTGCTTTCTCCCACCATACCCATCATAGTTATTTGACAAGCTCACTATCAATTTAATGCCATATCTTCTTGCTTCAGCTACCACAAAATCCAGCCCCTGCAATAGAATTAATCACTACTGATTAGTTCTAAATCAACATCATTAACAACGCGTGCAGAGTTAAGGAGGTTTAGATGCACGCAACTTCGCTAATTAGAAGTATAATTACGAAGTGTCTCCAAAAAAGACCCTGACTCCAAGAAGTGTAACTGCCTAACAGGGTAAGTGGTGATCGTATACACGTAAAATCGTAAATCATATAGATACCAACGTCTATGATTTCTTAAACATATAAATCTTGCCTAAACATTTACAAATAAAACATTTAAATAACGCATTTTTAATTACGTCAGTCTTACAAGGCTAGATTCACCCTAGAAGACCATCATGTATGACCTCATTAAAAATAGAGCAAACCCATTTAAATCCACAAGGTCAAATTAAACACAAGCAAATTAAGATTATATGATCCTCTACATTTGACATTTTCACAATATCTTAAACATATTTTACCTTTCATTTTAACAAAATGATACTCAAAACATAAAAAATGACGAGAATTAGATTCGTATCGAAAAATACTGTCACGGACCTTAAAGGTCTGCTCATTGTAGATGCCAGGGGAGGTCTGGAGAGCTTCGTAGCCGCCGTCATTGAAACCCCAAGTCCTAGCCACTGTGAGCCCGTGGCTTGAAGCCTCACGAAAGACATTGGAGACCAAGTAACGCTGAGATGGGTTCGAAGCCGTGGTCATGAGCCAGTAAGCATTGAACCCATTTGCATAATATGGTGACCCATTTAGAACGAAATGGGTTCCTCTGGCTCTTACGAACCCACCATTTCCTCCTCTTGCTTCAACATTACGCAAAATATGACATTGTTGGATTGCTAGTGTTAGTATGAGGAATAAAGTGAGAGTTTTCATTTTTGTGAGTTTCTCTATGCAGAGTAATGCATGTGATGTAGGAGCTTGTAAATGAGGAAAGGTTTGGGTTGAAACTGTATTTTTTGGTTCCTTTTATTAGAAGCTGGAAATAAATGTTTAATCACTTTAAGGGAGAGTGGGTCCAGTTTATTTATCTTTTCATTAGTGGCGACATAAATTTACCTGGTTTTATATCTTCCGAAGTCGAGTAGATCTTCTGTCACACTCTATGTGGTGTATTTTATGTCCTCTGTATTTCATTTTCTTAAAGACAATGCAACTCTTGTCATAAGTTTGTGGAAAATAATACTACCTCAATCTCGTTTGATTCTTAGCATTTAGTTTAGTTCGACGAATTCAAACGAGGTGCAAAGAGTCCAAAGAAATGGGGAGAGTAATAAGACTAATAACTAAGCCTCTAGAGTACGGAATGAGGCACAAAATGTGACATGAAGTGAGACAGATAATTCGTTCTGATTCCAAACTTCTTATGTGGTTCTTAATTCTTGGATGTCGGGTTCAATAGTAGAGCTGAGTCTAGTACGGATTACGGAGTAGTAATAATTTCTTCACATTTATCATTCTAAAAGTGAAAGAAACTTTAGGTTGTCTGGTATCTGGTTCAATGGTGATTGATCCAATTATTCTATGACTTTACCTGATTGTTTTTATTCCAATCTTGTTTTGTGGTTCTTAATCTTATGGATGGTTGTCTTGTTCAACAGTAATGCGTACGTAAACAATCTCCCTTCAGATAATCAGGTTTATCATAGTAAAAGGGTGAAATGTAGGTGTAATGATGAGCTTATGATTTTTCTTTTGTGAGGTGAAAGTTAATCAAGTTGCAACAAACAAATATCATAGCTTCGGATTAATGATTTACCAACTCCCTTTGTTTAGTCTTCCTTGAATCTAATCATGTTGATTATCAAATCCTCGAACAACGCCAGACAAAATAACAATACTAGAGTCAACGCTAAGCAGAATCAAAAGCAGCAATAGTCACAATTCAAACCGAACATAAACGATTGAACAGAGTAAGAGACATACTATTATAATTCAACTATCAAACATTGTTTCCACACAATCCCAACTGGTAGTATTTGTTTGAATTAGTTAGGCGCCCAAACCTTACGAAAGAAAGGCTAAATGCTTAAGTAGCTAACCCCATAGTCAACTCACAGGGCTAAAAGACTTCCAAGTACAAAAGTCAAAAATAACCGAAAACGGAACTAAAGCGTAAAATTAACGCTCGAGAAAAAGCAAAGGGCAAAAGACCTCGCTTTCAAAGGGTTTAGAAATGGTTCACACTTCGTAAACACACAAACATAATGGAACATACCACGCGGCGAGTAATTTGAGGCCTTGAATTGCGATATTATGCGCAGCATGAGACCGGGCCAGGCTCACGTTTTTGTAGGCCCACCATGATGCCCCCGTTCTATATTTTGGAGGTTAGGATGAGAAACTGAGATACTAGCAATAAATGTTTAAAATGCTAGTGAAGTAATTTAGCCCTCTGATCTTTTGTGAGGCTGAATTACGGTTCTAATAACGAGCTTAAAGCAACCTATCTGGGATACCCCGTGTTCAAATCTTCATATTCGCACCCCTTTAACATTAGCTGCTCATATGTACCAAATATGACAAGCTTAAAACAGGTTCACGCACAAAAATCTAGGAGCCGGGTGTATAGGATCAAACAGGACTCTTGTAAATCAGTGTTAAAAAGAAAATAAAATAATGAACGTCAGTCTAAAACGAAATAAGATGGACCATGCGTATCGAAATCTCGTATAACAATGTTCTAAAATCAGCAAAGAACACAACTCCCATAACGGTTGATTTCCTAACCTTGATCCTCCGAGTTTTTGTTGTTCTTTACACTCATCATCAGACTCCCACCCCGCCAAAGATTGCGGTCTTTATAAATAATCAATTTGCAAGGTTACAACATGAAACACAAAATCAAGACCATGACTCGAAATCAATTTGCATCACTAATTCGCTATGTCCTTTACGACACTAAGCAAACATACGAAAACCACTTCACAATTCAACCATCTTCGTCACACAGCCACGAACAAAAAATGACTCGGCTTCCAACTTACAGTACAAGTTACAAGTGAAAAAGCAAAGGAGTGTCTATCAACCCCATCAAATGCGGCAGTTACGAAGTGCGCAGCTCCAGAAATCAAAGAGAGGCGTCATTACCGATTTTGCCTGCACTTCTAGGTGAACTGAAAAATCAAATGGCAGTTAAAATGGGCGTAATCTCCGCAAAGTTTTCAACTGCCTTTACCAACGGACATATCCCGTGACCTTGTCTTTAGTCTAGTCTTTAATTTTCTATGTTACTTCTTCTTTAGCTTTCCTTGGGCTTTAATTTAGACCTCCTGATTTTCTTTCATAATTGCCGCAAATGCCATAAATGTCGCGGCCCCTTTGTGCACTTCTTATTAATGTTTGCAATACTTCAGCATGTGCACTGTCACAAATTATGCAATGACTGGCCACAATTTGGGGTCATGGAGTAACTTACAAGCCACAATTTGGAGGTGATTTTTTTCACACCCTTCGATTGTTTTGTTACACTCCTGTATGTGAGAGGAACATTGGGGACTGTGACTCCTATAGGGAAGTGTAAAATTCAAACATGTCCAATTGTCTAGTGAGTACCTCTGAGAACGCACTCGTCTTTTGCTTTCTGGCTTCGCCTTAAGGGTCATGGTCTCATCAGCTAAGTCACAAAGTGTGCTCGAACACAACAAATACAGGTATCAACCAGAAGCGGATGTAGACTATATTAAGATTTAAGAGAGACCGGCAAAAACCCTCCCCAACCACCTTTCCATTCTTGATGCTTATTCTAGATCCACCATTTCTATCAAGTATTGGCCCTTCCTTGAGGACAACCATATGCTAACTAGGTGGGTGAAGAGTGATGGAATCACAAAGGATTCGAACAAGGAAGGCCACTCTATCAGATGCCTTAATCTCGAGTCCTACAGGGCTAAACCAAGAACACACTAGACAAGGACCACATTCCTGCATCCATTTTAAGAAAATAGAGATACCTAAGCAAGTAAGAGAGGGTCTGAACGATTCAGCTTTGCTTTAGTTGGGGCATGGGGGATCATCTCTAGCTTACCAGTCATTAGAGTGTGAACTAGGAAACGAGGACAAGAGTACACAGAAAATACCACATAAGGGATGAAGACTATTTGATGAATTTCTCATAAAGAAGAGCATGAATAGACAGACTGACGCACGACATTCTATATCTAATTCTACAAAATCACTGATATGGGCAGGTTTCCTGCCCGTATTCTTCACGCCAGTTCTATCAGCTAGCAAAACTTACAGGGGAGAATACAGGCATTACAGATTGAACCTGATAGGGTGATATCACACCACTTTTATCTTACCACCATAACCATAGTGCTTAAGCAGCCCCTCATCTTGTCTCCAGTTTTCTTTTACTTTGACTTCCACCTATTCAAAGAACTAGACGAGTTAGTCCTGCTCAAAACTCGAATGAGTAGGTAACAAACTAAAACAAGGATTAACCAATATTTCTTTAATGTTGATAGAATTTTTCGGAATCTATTAGAAAAAGCTTGAGGTAGTCTGCCGAGCAATTCATCAATCACCTAGCTTTCAAATCGTATGGGCAAAGTCAAACTAAGTGCAGAACTTTAATTTTTTTTTTTTTTTTAAATTTAAGAGCTATGGACTACAAACTCCAACTTTGTTGAGGTAGGGGAAGAGATGGTGGTAAATATGTCCAATGATTATTTATTGTTGTTTGTTTGGGAAATTAGGGAGAGCTAAGACCAATTTGGTGATGGATCAGTCACCTCTAGATACACTTTCTTCTGCAAGAAATCTTCAATGTCAAGGCGTGCAGCAGTTGCGAGAAGTTTCAGAGCTCTTCCATCCTGCAAGGGGACAGAAGTATTATGAATTGTGGTTATCTGTCCAGAAAGAACACCATAAACATAACACTAACATCACCTACGTGATCGGCAAACACATTCACAGATAAAGACAGCAAAGTAGTGGCTCTAGAGTCTAGACCCATAAAAGAAAAAACAGCATTACATATGACGATAAGGCCAACAGGAGACCATGAAGAGGTCTTTTTATTCACGAATATTATCATAAGGCACTGGAGCCTCCTGAGTAATTCTCTACTACATTGCTGTTATGAACAAGTCGCATCAGATTTGATGCCACGTGCAGCTTTGAGGTCAAACTTCAGCAGTATGACTTCCGAGTGAAGACAGGGTAACCTAAAAATGCAAAAACTCCGCAGTCCCCTGACTAAAGTAATTAGTTAAAGTATGTTCCCCTCCCCATAATATACTCAGAACACACAAACCAGGAAGACGGCCCAGAGGGTATTGCACTATCACTTATCAAAGCTTTGCCTGCAATTGTCGTAGGTAGTTACACAGAAAAGGAAAAAAACAAAAGTCTGGCAAAAGTTTCTGGAAATGTAGCCTGCAAGACTGGGGAAGGTGTTCATCATATGTTAATTGTATATTGGGTGCCGAATCAATGAAGGGTTTTCATGATTAATAAATTTCAGGTGACAGTGTTTATTGTTTATAAGAATTGAGTGGAACCGCAGAAGTAAAAGACAATACCGTCTGAGCTTACCTTTCCAATAAGGATAATCTTTTGAGAATTCTTCTCAACAACAATCTCTACCTGAATGAAATCTTTTGCAGCTGGCCTGTTTTTGTAACTCACAACATTAACCTGCATGATTCAGCTTTATAGTTAATGCTCACATTAACAAGTTTAATCAGACATTGAACTATTGAAGTCTATTGACTTTACCTGGCATGCATATGGAACTTCATTCTTGTATTGCAAAAATATCTTCTCTCTGACAATTTCACCCACAAAAAATCTCTCGGGATGTTCACTAGCAATGTCCTACAAGTTAAAAAGGATGGTATAAAGTAAGAAAACTGATCGGCCACAGAGCACATTGGTCAAGAAAAGATGGGCTTGTCATCCGTAGGTACTAGTAACATAAGGTAGGTGCAGCGAAAGTTATCGCAAAGCAACGAAAGGTTTGAGCTAATACTTTTGGATAATACGACGGTCCGAGAGGAAGTTTTGATAAAATCCAGTCTTTAACATCTTCAATTCCATGGCCGTATTTAGCACTCACAGGTATCACCTCATCAACATCAGTATTCTTTTCGTACCACTGCAATAAACAGGAAGGGGTGTCACACAAGCATCAAGGACGTTGTATTGTTTTGTAGCATAAAATCTATACTACATTATACAGCGTATTCATAAAAACACGCACGATTAAAAAAATTCTGAACTCCAGAAACCTTACTCAAGTTTTGAGCTGACATTTCAGTACCCTAAGTTTGGGCTAAAATTCAAAAGTAATAATAAGAGTATAGTATAAGGAAATGGCATACCATGACCCTTATCTTGATGCTTAAAGAATGGCATGTAATGTAACCCTATTGGACTTTCTTTGATTTTCTCACTTCTAAGAATGGTAAGATGATCTCACTCCATGGGACGGGGATCCAATATGGTAGGTGAGAGCTGAAACCACATCTTGTGGCTGAGACATGGGGTACTTAAACCAAAGAAACTCTTCTTACAAGATCACAGATAGGAGAAGATTTTTCAACATTTCCAGGCAATCAGAAGTAGTTTCAGGCCTAAAGGCATGTCCAATAATCAATACTACTTGCATAGTTCTGTTTCATCTCCAGCTAATAGGTAATCTAGTGAAGTAATAGAGTGAGCAATTCAGTAGGTAAAAATGTAAACCAGATGTAATAATATGACTCCTAGTGGATATTCTAATTACAACACTTCATTATAAGAAGTAAATAAAACAGGCCACCTGGATTATTTCAATATGCTTCCTGATTGGGTCCAGCAGACATGGATATAAACTTATTTCCAATCTGTTACCCCAAAAACTAAGTGTCACTCAATATTAGTAAGATTCCAGCAAGAATATATCTTGTTTCTTAGTTGTCAATTAAGGAACAAGCCCACAAATGAAACATAAACAAGTTCCCAGCTTCCCAAAACATAACTGGACCAGGTTAGTTTTCTTAGTTCAACAGCATACTTAACTCACAACCAGAACAAGAGATACAGGAATAAGCAAAATATGCGGTACTTCTGAAAAATTGTACAGACCTCGAGTTTTTTGGCCATCTCTCCAGGTTTAATGAGATCTTTCTTATTCAAGACAAGCAAGGTGGGTACCTTGTCCTTCAGTTCCCCAACACCTTCTTTAAGTACTTCATCAAACTGAAATGATGCAAGACACTGTGTCAGACAATGCTGATTCAGACACAATGAAATGGAAAGAAAATAAAGAACCAAATAGAGTACCTTATACGGCATTTTGCATGCATCAACTACCACAACTACACAATCTGCATTGACGGCAGCACTTCGAACATTCTTCATCATCATAGAGTCCAATTTGTGCATTTGTTTTTCAATAACTCCAGGAGTATCATACAGTATCATCTGCAAGCTATTAACAGCTGATTGAACACTCATACATGGCACAAATCTAGTACTGTATAATTAGACTCTTAACCTATACTACCAAAAATTCAGCTACACTCAAGCATACATTTTCTAAACGTAGAGCTATGCACCATGATAATATAAAAGCATTCTACAAGAAGCAAAATAGAGTAGAAGTGTAAGGGAATCCAACACATGCTTCAGAACTATTACTCTCCATCGGCAGGACAAGCAGATTCGATTTGGATTAAGCGCTAAACAGAAGGACCAGATTCAAAGGACGGTTTTACGATTTACACAGGCAAAGCAAACTTAGATGCATATACATTCATATTGCAAATATTTACTTGAGAGTAATAAATGTACTAAACAGGAACAATGGCATCTGATAGTGTGACAAGCAGCTCTGAGAGTAATGCACTGAACACATAAAGATACCAACTATCACGAGCAAGAAAACAAAAATGTCACAAGGTCATCATTCACAGTAAAATGCAAACCTGGTAGTCTGGGGCAGAACATATACCAAGGATTCGATGTCTGGTAGTCTGAGGTTTATCAGTGACAATTGAGAGCTTCTGACCAACCATTTGATTTGAAAGAGTACTCTTCCCTACATTTGGCTTGCCAACCACGGCCACGTATCCTACACGTTCAGTCACAGCATAAATAAGTTAACACAAATCGCCAACCTTCTCACACTTCCACCCAAATCCATCTTTCATCTTTCACAAAACTTTAGGGGTCATATTTGGAAAAAAAAAAAAAAACAACCACACTAGAAGAGTATAGCATAAAATAGCGCTACAAGGTTTGGCTAGCGATGTGTTCATCCAGTTTGACAAGTTAAACATCACTGGCAATCTGACCACAGATAATCTCCCCCCCCCCCAACCCCCCTCTAAAACCCGGTTCCACAATGTACGTTTATCAGAATTATCACACCATAGTGAACATTCCATAACCTTAGTTCAATCTGCAAGCCCCTTTACTTCCCAAGCTAATACAATCATGACGAATATAACAATTAGCAGCTCCAACTCAAGTGATACCGAAGAAAATAAATACTCCATACTAAGCAAAAAAAACTTCTTTTGGGAAATCCCTAAAAAAACCGAGATCACGTGTATATCAGTTTGATTGACTTCACTGCTGGAAACAGCAATGCATACTAATTTGCTACTATAAGAGAGCAAAATTCGATTCTACAACCTTATATCAGCTGAATTATACTCGTACTAAAACATCACTACCAAATGCATGCCTTTGCAAACATTTCAGCTCAGCTCAACTTTGCTAAATTTCGAGCTTGTAAACGTCACGCAAACCAAAAACAACATAAGCGTAGTACACTAGTACCTCAAAGGCTCCCGTTTATGGCGAAGTAACAAAGTTATAATGTACGTAATCTTTACCCCTATGCCGGCGTTCAAAGCACAATTACTACTTCTAAAATCAGGCAATGCTCATGTAATTTCTCTATTAAACAAATGTTACCGTCTAATTAAAAAATTTACCATTGCAAGCACAACATTTGCATCAAATTGAGGAAATGACAGTAAAAATAACGCAGTAAAAAAATCGAAACCGAAAACGAACCACTGCGGTGATTAGAATTAGGGTCAAAATCATTCTCCTCCATCTCATACTCATCAAGCAAGGCCATATTCCGGTCCGGCTTCTCACTCAAAGACAGAAACCCCGCCGCCTCCGCCGCCGCTAACTCGTCGTCATCTAACTCAAGAGAAGGTGAGAGATAGACGAATTCACTTCCTCCGCCGTCGTCAATTTCACGCTCCTCCTCCTCCACCTCCACCGCGACCCTCGGCAAGGTTACGACGGCGGTGCGGTGATGGAGCTTAGTAGTTCTGGATTTGAATTTGACGGCGGAGGAAGAGAAGTTACGCGACGGCGGCAGCGGCGGTGGAGATAGACAGGCGAAGTGTGAGTTGTGACAGAGAAGTCTCTCTCCTCTTACTCTGGCTGCTGCTGGAATTCGCACTGCTATTGCCTCCATTTTTTTGATGGAAAATGTTATCCACTCTCACTCCAGAATCTAGATTACTCTGCAGCAAGTCAAATGAGGCTTTTTGGGACATTTTTATTTTATGGGCCGAGGAATCGTATGATATACGCCAATTATCTATTGGGCCGGTGAGCTTGAGCTTGTCTCAGTTTGTAAGGTATTTTGCTTGTAGTATACATTTCGTTTCTTTCACTTAGGCCCTGTGCGATTCAACTTATTCAACAGTGTTTTCAAATCAGATCAGATCCATTCAAATCAAATCAAATCATATCATATCAGCTTTATTCAAATCAAATCAAATCAGATCAGAATTATCCAAATAACAATCAATGGATGTAGTCTATTTTTAGTTATTAATTCGTCTAGTTGCAGTTAATTTATCAGTTAATTCAGTTCAGATCAAATCAAAT
>JBBYHQ010326204.1:0-39590 GCA_038382645.1 Spergularia azorica
GCGCTGCTTTGGGTTATGGCTTCCTCCCCTTCTCTTTCTCCTCTTTGGGGGAGTTGGAGCCTTCAGTTGTTGCTCTGCTAAAGCGGATTCAGCAGTTCTCCAGGACGCAGGATATCGGGGCGCAGGCTGCAGCTTTTATTTTTATTAGGATTGGTTTTTCCATAGCAAAGGATGTGGGGGTTCAGATCGTATCTCGACTCCCCACCAATTTCTTGAAAATTATTATGGAACTCTGAGCAATTGGATGTGAATTTGGGGCACACAGGTCCACTTTAAACATTAATTGGAGTTCACCTGCTCGTTATTTCCTTTTTACCAGAAATGTGATCGGACATTCATATCAAGCAAATGCAAGGACAAACAACAGTTGTAAGATACAGTCCATTTATTACCAAAAAGTTGGTCCAGACTCCAGGCTGCGCAACATTATTAATATTCTCACCTTGTTGGTAAATAAAGTTGAGCTTTTCTATTTTTCTGCATTTACTTTCACTTTGTCTACTTTGTACAAAAACATTCCCAAACAATTCTTGGTCTGTCATATACTCGAGTGATAAAACTCTCTCACTTGTGTATTCATCTAACCACTTCTATAACATGAACTCTAGTGATCTAATTAGCATTACTAAGCTAATCTTTCATGCGACTTTTCGATAGTTGATGAAACCATACGTATACTTATGTTTGAAATTCGAAACCTCTCGTTAAGCTGATAGTATCTACTCTTAGACATGCATAGATGCACTCCAGCAATATATAGTTCATGTGTCCTCTAATTTAAAAACAGAAAAAAAGATGAAAGCTTTAAAAGGAATGACAAGAAATCTAAGACCTACTGCAACAAGAAAAGTTGCAAATAATGTTACTCCCTCTATTTTTTTTGTTTTTTATGTTTGGTTTAAATTTATGAGAGGAATTCAAATCAAACGTAAAGAAAAAAAAAAAAATCCGAGGGAGCAATAAAAATGTTGGGTATTTTTGTGAATCACTTTTTTCACACAGTACAATCTGAGTGATGTGAAAGTTTCTGGGTCATCAGTCAGGCTTTTCTGGGTTGAAGCCCATATACACAATAACCAATGCAAAGGCATGTTTGGCCACAGCTTTTTTCCTGGGTTTTTGCATTCAAATTGAACCTTTATGAAACAACTTTCTCTCTCTCTCTCCAAATCTAAAGCAGAAGAGATTGTCATTCTTCTCAAAAAACTTCTGCATGGACAACAAGCTAGAAATAATAGGATAGCATGCGTAAGAATCTTAGGCTACTATGTTAACTTTCAGTAGGAATCTTTGTCACAGACAGACCTCAGCTTTTTCTTTATCTAGGTCCTTGCGCTCTAAGTGATGATCCACCATTAATTCCTTTGTACTAATGTTTTGGAATTCAGTTTTCTAGTAGTATAATGCTTTAGATATCTGAATCATAACTGATTTTATATCCACATTACTATAATTTAAGTTCGCCGGTTTAATGTGAAGTAATCGATTTTTTATTAAAGAGAATTGAAACCTGATGTTTATAATAATCGCTTGAGAATATGTACTCCACATTACTATAATTTGGGCTTAAACAAATGAATGAAATATAGCTATGTTTGGTATGCACAATAAGTTAGCTTATTTGGCCAAAATAGCTTATTTGGCCAAAATAGCTTATTTGTCTAGTTTTTTAAGTTCTTTGACCAAATAAGTTGGTTTGGTAACACCACTAACTTAAATAATAAGCTAGCTTATTTAATAAGTTGCCCCATGTAACTTATTTAAAATAAGTTAGCTTATTTTATTCCTAATTTATCCTCAATTATTTACTAAAATAAAATGAAATTAAAAATAAATAATGCATTTTCATGTAATTTTATGTATATCAGCTCCTATATCAGCTAATTCTGCCAAACATTCCTAATACTTTTAGCTAAAAACTTTCAGCTATTATTGCAGCTATTATTTCAGCTTTCAGCTACTATTTCAGCGTTTAGCTACTATTTCAATTAATTTTACCAAACATAGCCGTAGTGTTTAAGATCAAAGTAACCATTCAGTTCTTAGATTTTGATCTAATAGTGGAAGAAATAGTCATTTTTAGTCCATACTCTATATAGCACTTGGTTAGACATGCTAGAGTAGTTTAGTACCAATCGGCAAACAATCTACATCTGTACCCGAATGATTATTTCTATTCGCATCATTTCTTCCTTACTTTGACTAGAAAACATTGTTCATTATCCTTCAACAACAGATTCATACTCCAAAACTCGTAATGGAAAAACTTAATAGAAATTTACTTAAGACCGAAAACGTGTACTATATTTGAAATTTGAAAACGAAGCTAAGCCATAGAATTATCTTGAATATATGTAGCCACTTTAAAGAACATATCTTGGATGAAAGGCAGAGCTTTTGGGTTTGGTGAACCCCCCAAATTTGTAAAAATCAAACGAGCATTTGATGTGAATATAAAGCTTTTTATGTGTCTCACGTAGGCAATTATTTCCTTTACAAAAAGATCCAAAAGAATCATCAGTTACTCTTGGAGTAAAAGTTTCTTAATCTCTTCTATAAAGTGAATTGATGCTTCTGCATAAAGTCTACTTGATTAATTAGTGCGTAATAAAGCCATAGTTTTATCATCATTAGTGGAGTTAAAGTAGCTTTCCTCCGGCCTCTTCTAAATGGGGTTTTCTTTGTTAGAATTCTTAAGGATTCTGCAAATTCAATTTTAAAGAAAGAAAAAGATGCCCAATTCGTTCTCACTATACCCAAAAAAAAAAAAAAAAAAAAATTTATAAGTCAGAAATTGGCATCTCATACTTTGTGTATTGTGTTATTCTCATTATATGCGCGCATAGTTGCTTTCTTAGTTTTCAAAAGTAACAACAGTATTTTTCAAGTTTTCGTGTCTGTAAACGTTTTTGTCATCTGCTTAATTACATACAGTATTAGTTAAGATTAAAATTTGAAAAAATGGGATCAAATGATCAGCTAAGACATTTTACTCGCATTCATGGAGATGTATGTTATAAATGAAAGCCTTCGAAGGAATGATAATTTATGTGTATAAGCGAACATAACTACTTGTTAGAGGATTCAGGAAGTATTCCTATATTGTATTAGTAATATGATTAGGGAATATCTAGACTATGGTAGGAATAGTATTATGGAATAATAGGAGTAGGTATCTGCCTTGCGGTACAAGCTATTGTCACGATATAAATAGGGGTTCACCCCTCATCAATAATAACAAAACACAACTATCATTCACAACCCTAATTACATCTTATCACCACTCTCTCTGTCCGAGTTTAAACACTCTATATCCAAAATACTCTTGTGTTCAGAAGAATATACACATTAATAATATTACATAGAAAGTTAGATAATAAGGTGAACAAAAATTCAATGTAATTTTTCCAAAACTTTGATTAATCATTTAGTGTGTATGTACACCCTCTTTCGTGAGGTTACGTTTTTTATATAGGGTGTTTAAAATCACACGAAGGGAGTACATTTTTTTTTCATTTTCATCTGTTGTAGTAATATGAACTCTAATTAGGCGTACTTTAATTTCGTTCGCATTAGTAGGTTTACCTCAGGGTAAATTATACCATGCTTCCGTCTCCGGGAGCAAAAAGAGCATGGTAGCATATACATAGGGCGATGATTTTGTCAAGGAAAATTGGTATCTTTCAAGACAAATAAACAAATCTTATGCTTTTGGGAGCATGGTATAAATACTGTCACCTCAGGTCTAAGTAAAGATCGAGTGACTGAAAACGTAAACTCACTTTCTTTTTTAACAGTAACATTAATAATTATTACATTTTGATCAAACCATACCATGAGTTATCCTCTATAATTGATATAAGTGTTCGAAAACTATGTTTGGTCATTCAGAAATATTCATAACAACGGAAGTATAATTATAAAAAATGTAGTGAGCTAATGGTTATCTTATTAGGTATGATGGTGCTAACTTTGCCTAATTTACTTTTGTTCATCATAAAGGAAGGACCCTTTCCTTTAATTATTCTAAACTAATTAAAGGAGGAGAAAAGGAGAGTTTTTCCCATAAAGGATGCATGGGCTCTCAAAAGTCTAATTGCTTTGAGTGCAAGAAGGTACCAAAACCTTTTTGAGGGGCAGATGGCTTTTAATTCTTTCATCAATTTACTTTGCTTAAAGTTTGACCCTATTGATATGATTTATATATATGGGGATGATTTTGCCGATGTAGTAAATACTATCATCAAGGTAGATTCATTGGATTCGCTCTTATAATGAACATATTTGTCTTGAAAGATACCGATTTGCCTTGACAAAATCATCGCCCTATGTATATTAATGGGTTTTTAACGTGTGATAAAACTCAATTTCTTTCCTTAATTAAGTGATATTCTCACTTAAAAAAAAACAAATTGTAGAATATTTTTGATTAATTCAGAAAAATATCATTTAATTAAAAAAAGAAATTAAGTATTATCATATGCTCCATGGACACACATTAGAAAAATCCATATATTAATTATAAAGACTATAAAGGAATTATGAGTATAACACTAAAATGACTTTCGCATGCACTAATCAGAAAGGTTGGGACCCCTTGTGTCTCATGAAACTCCATCAATTAAGCTTCATAATCAACCTTTTCTATAAATTTGTGGTCAAATTTTATGATATTGCATTTTGTATTCCTTTTGTCAATCTTTATCATTTCGAAAATTAAAGTAATTCTATATGAATACATGTTTACAAAGTTACTCATTTTTAATAAAATCAAATTTTGAATGTGTTTTATCGTTTGATTCTTGTTGATCGACATATATATTACGAGTACTCCCTCCGTCCCAGGTCAAACGCCTCATCCCCAAAATACCCCCTTCTTGAGAAGGTTGTACACACTAATCGGTTTATCAAAATTTCAAAAAAATTATATAGCGAGTTAGATTAGAGTTTTCTCTAACTTGCTATGCAATTTTTTTGGAACTTTAATTAACCGAGTAGTGTGTACACCCTTCCCAATAAGAGGTCGATTTTTACGTGGGGCGTTTGAACTGGGACGGAGGGTGTAGGTGTCAGTCCAATTAATTTTGTTATTGACGAAATACAAACATTATAATTATTGACGTGACTGGCAAGAACCGCTTCCTCAACAACGTTGAAGGTTATTGTTTCTCATGTGTGTCGTGAATAGAACCATACAACTACATTTACGGTGTTTAGGGTTCTAGTATCACCGCACTAATTTTTAATGGGAGTCTGGAACCTATAGAGTACATAAACGATACATTACAACGTCGTTCAAACAAACTAATTAACCTAATTAAAAAAAGTCCGTCTAAAAGTGTGCTTAGTGTCGAGAAATTTTTAAAAGCTCGTGTCTCAAAATACAACCCTAGTACACACAACTCGTCTTATGAGTCATGACTCATGAGTCGCTTAAAAGCGGAAACAACATAATCCGAAGTTAACACAAAGTCCGACCAGTTAAGTGCTATTTAGAGCCCTGGTACGGGGGAAGGGTAGATCTATAAAGAGTAAGGCTAATTGTATATCCCATATACATTACTTAGCATATATGGGGGGTATTTTGGGTATTTTTTTATATTTTTTACGGTGATATTGAAGAAAGATAAATAGAATTTGGTGGGACATGTGAATAAAATATAACCCATATACATCTGGAAATGTATATGAATATATGTTAAGCCTTTCTCATCTATAAATAGAATGTTAATTATCCGGGATATACACGTGGCTAAGCGTAGAAAATGATCGAGTAGCTTGGTGTCGGTAAAGAAAGGGGAGGCGTCAATCTTAAACCTTTCCTTTTTGGGGGTGACCCATACACCCACAACGTCGAAAGCTTAGCCTTTTTTTTTCTCCCTTTTTTCACTCGTCCATCTTCAATTCGTAGCAGCTTTCGGTATTTATTTCCTTCACGTGGGTTTGCATTTTGCAACATTTGGTTTCAAGAGCTACTGACAAATATGCCCTTCTCATCAATACATACACTTGCTTCATATATATAAGTAATTATTGAGATGATGATGTGATGATCAACTTAAAATGTGACAATCATATCTTGAAGCTTATAATAAATTCCAATGTGATCTATTACTAGGATCCAGCTTTTTTGTGCAAAGAAATCTACAACGTAGAAAAATTTATGTACTCCGTATTGTAATATGTTATTGGAGCGCTAACAGTAAAAGATTCATAGTTGTCGGCCCTTAAAATATTAATACATCTCTAAAATAAACCAATATTAAGTTATTAACACAGTAGCATAATAGAGCTAACTCCGTCTTCTAAACGAGAGACCATAACTTCCATATGCCGGAAACTCGACTTTTATTGCCGGAGAGTAAGTTTTGGGAGTGCTTTACAAAATTATTTATAATTAATATATCAATAAAATTATAAGAATACATTGTATAAAAAGGAGTGTAATTTTTTTATTTTAATAGAGTGTTCTACAAAATATACGTTTCATAAGGTAGCGTTTTACAAAAACAAAAAATCCCAACATAAATAATGTTCATCTTGTATTTCATGATAGGCCCCTTTAATTTATTTGAAGACTTGTAGTGGATGATGCCTTTTTCCATCTGTGCCGTTGGGTTACTCTACGAGCTAAAGTACCAAAGAAACTCAGTTTAATTAACTTCACAGACACCATCCAAGACTAGTAATTTACCTACAGAATAATAATGTCTAACTAGATGAAATGTGGTTAAGTAAAAGACAATACAAGTGTGGAATAGAAACACGAGCTGAGGTTGAGGGAGTAAGCAAAAGGAGGTTCGGTACAAAGCATGGGAGACGTACGAAAGTCTGTGGATTATTAGGGAACCAAAGGTGAAAAAAAGTTAAAGGTGGGTTGGTCGTAAAATCAAGTAAAGTTGAGTTTATATCATGAAGAAGATCAATAGTACTATATAGTTCGATAAACGCGTAAAAGGTAAGGGAGGGCGTGCGTTACCAAAAGAAAAGTGACTCCATGATCATTTTTGTTTCTCACTTAAACTACTTTCTCCAAAAGTTGTGTCAAATTCCCTCTCAATTACTCCTAAAGTTGAACTAGTAAAGGTTAATTAGTGTAATAGATATGAGATTAATTTACCTATAATTTTGGAAGAGTAACGTAATTGTTTGCACTCGAAATTGTTCCATCTCCATAGTATCAAATAATCAACATAATGTAATGAAATTCTCTACCCGCACCATACCTACGTATAATATAGTTAACCGTTTTCTTGTTACAATAATATATATAGTATTGAAGTTAATTACTTGGATAAATATGAATAATTCAGTTGTAAAGTGAATATTTTTTCATGTGAATATATATGAAGTTATACTAATAGATAATAGCACATTATATATAAAGAGCTAACATGATTATCGCCATTATTACTTCAAACTTCATTTTTAATTTGTTAACATTTAGATTAAATATATAAGAGATCGGAAATTTATCAAACATCTGAAAAAAATGGATCAAGAGAATGTTTATTTTCATAATACTCCGTATTAATGTAATATAACTACCGGTGAGGGTTACATAGGGGTCAGTACTAAAAGAATATTTAACAATCGTATCCAAGCGTATAACACCTTAACATATTTTAGTGCTTTTGAATAGTAATCACTTCAAGTTAAAATGCTTAATTAATGGAAGTCAGTGTGACAGTCCTAATATTTAGCTAACTCACCAAGTTTAGATTATACTTAGTACAGTACAACTTAATTTATTAGTATTAATAGCTAATACTAGTGACATAATCTCAATAGCTTAAAGACTTTGGTGTGAGTTTGTGACCGTGTGATTAGCACTAGTGTGCTAACTAATAAAGTAAAACAAAAGTTAATTAATTCTATAATATTACCAGATGAGACGAAATTAACTTTATAATAAGTTTAATATAAAATGACTTTTCTACTCGTACTAATTAAATACCTCCATATTTAATGAAAAATAAATGTATATCAAATAACCGATAAACCGTCATTCAACGTGAATCAAATTCAGATAATCAATCGTCTACATGGATTTTGAGACTTGAGAGGGTTCTTTGAGAATATACGACAAATAGAGAAAGGAAATTTTTTGCATGATAACCATTTATTAATTCAGAATAAGCAACCACAGAGTACTAGATTTACTTGTAATAATCGGATAAAAACAAATACTCAGTGAAGAAAAAGGTGGCGGAGAATAATTTAGATAATTGGGAAAAAATAATAATAATTGGAAAAAAAGGGAGGGGGAGCATTAAAAACTTTAATGTAAGAAAAAGGTGGGAGAGATGATAAAAAAAAGGTGGAGTAAGTATGAAAAGGAGGGAGCCGTGCGATGCCTTTTGCAGCAGGTTGCGTGTGAAAAGCACAAAATTGGTTGAAACCCCACCTTTTTCTTCTTCTCCCTTTAATTTACCCCACGCTCTTCCTCCTTCGTGTCACTTAAGTTCCTCCCGGATTATTACCCCCTTGGCGGGTTACTATAGGAAGTTTCACTCCACGAATTGGTAAAAAGAGAAGGATCATACACTCACACGCGTCTGACTAATAGCTACATGAAGCCGTGTTGTGGTTTAGATTGTGGTTTAAAATGATTTTTAGTTTGATCTGCTTTTGGTTTTGTTTGAGTACATATGTAAATTTTAATATATTCAAATCACTTATTCGAGGGATAATATTATATCATGATCTTACATACTACATCATACATGCGAAGTACTCCGTAGTTATGTTTCGCTTCTCATCACTAAGGTCCTGTTTGATAGGACTTAATATAAATAGTATTTAGATCAGTTCAGAATCATTCAAATCAGATCAGAGTCATTCAAAGCAGATCTGAAATGTTCAAATAACTATCTATGTATTTGGTCCATAATTGATATTAATTCGTTGAATACAATTAAATTTTCAACCAATTCAGATCAGATCGGATCAGTTCAGAGTCATTCAAATCAGTTCAGATTGGATCAGATCAGAATCATTCAGATCAGTTCAGAAAGATACAGTCATATCAAACGGGGCCTAAATGAGCTAGGTAATGGTTTTGCCAAAATTTATAGATACAACGAGCTCAATGTTAATTTCATTAGGCCCCGTATGACACGAGTCTATGATTGCATCTTTCTGATCTAATGTGATATGATTTGAATGGAGATCTTATTTGATTGACATTAATCTGGTGAAATCCAATTGGAACGACTCTAATATGATTTAATGACTCTGATTTGACTTGATCACAATTTGGGATATCTGGATCCAATACAATTATTATTATTATTTTTTTATTTTTTTTTGAAGAGAAGAAAAATCATTCATAATAATTAGCTATGAGTCAGATTATGATCTGACCAATTTTGATTTTACTAATTATGATCTGATTTGAATAAATATGATATGATCTGATATGAATATACATGTTACTAAAGTCCTATGTAATAGGACTGTATCTTTCTGATCTTATCTGGTCTGATTTGATTTGATCTAATTTGAATGACACTGAACTGATTTGATTTGATCTGAATTTGCTAAAAACTTGTTTGAATTTCAAACATATTAGTAATTATAATGGACCAAATTCATTGATCGTTATTTGTGCAATTCTGATATGATTTTATTTGATTGTATTTGAATGAATCTGAACTGATATGAATATTACTTTTATCAAGTCATACATGGCCTAACTCCTGTTATAGTATTTATGTTTAGTCTTGCTCAATCCTCATCATAAAAGAATGTACTCCATCCGTCCGAGTTTAAACACCCCATATCGGAAAACGCACTCTCACGAAAGAAGGTTTGCACACTAAACGGTGAAATAATTAAAGTTTCGAAATAATTACATGGAATTTTTGTTAAGCCTTTTTTCAAACTTGCTATATATGTAATTGTTTTGAAATATTGACTAACCGATTAGTGTGTATACTCTTCTCAACACAAGAGCAATTGAGTATAGGTGTTTAAACTCGGATGGAAAAAATATGTGGAATCTTTCTATTTTTGTGTCTTACTCCTTGTACCTCTCCAATCAAATTCTTAGAATTTAATTAGAATATAAAGTTCAATGAAGTTTTTCAGGTTGTAATGTGGTTTTGAAAGCTTGTGATTGGAAGGTTAGGGTACATGGAACCGACATTCGCAAACATTGCTCCGAATGTCTCAAGAAGGTGGGATTTTCACATCTTATCCAACAATCTCAACAATCCCAAGAACAACCAAGTGCAAGTTTGGAGGATCATTCTCCTCTAATACAATATATGCATCGACGTAGAGTTGGTTCTCCTATAACACCAATTATGGAAGGCAACACCCCGGGTTCTTCCTCAAGCCAACCCGCTTCCTCAAACGTACGTTGATCTACACGTCGTCGCCGCCTAACGGAAGATTAGCTATTAATATAGTAGTTTGTAATGTATGGGAACAATTTGCCAAGTTTATGTTGTATTCGACTCTTTTAACTATGTAAAAGACAATTTAAGTTATGAAATAACATGCCATGCCATTAGAGTCCTCATCTTGGGTTGTTAAATTGGAGTTATTGAAGGATTGTGGTCGAAAATTTTGATTTATTGATTGAGTTGCAGGTAAAAGGGAAAGAAGAAAAAATAAATTAAAAAAAAAAAAAGTTATAACCGCCATGGAGCACAGCGGTTTCATTTCAAGGAAAAACGCCATCCTCCATGGCGGTTTCCTAACAGAGAGGAGGAGAATGCATATTTGAGTGTCATTTTGGCTAAGGGTGAAACCACCATGGGCCACGACGGTTTCACCCTTAGCCAAAATGATATACTCTAATAATGTGCTCGTCTCTATGATGAAACTACCATTGAGGGTGGCGTTTTATCTTGAAGTGAAACCGCTCTGCTGCATGGCGGTTTTATATTTGCCCAAGTATTGGGTGTTCTTATCACACCAGTGTGATTTAGAACCGCAGTGGGGCGTGTCGTTTTTGTTAAAGTAAAACCACTGTGGGGCCTGGCGGTTTTAGGTGGTCACCCGAACCTGAAATGGGGTGACGTGCACCCCATAAGATTGAACATTTTTTCATCCAACCCATTTTGTTTAATATTTATTTTTTGAGCCCTATTTCGAAAAAAAATTCACAAAATGAAGAATCCTACATAATTATAAAAGAACTATGGAGTACTTAATTGATGTTTCATAGTATTATAATTTTATAATCTCTAATTAACTCTGAATATATTTTCTAAATTGAATAAAAAAAGAGCCTTAAAAGCTACACCCTCTACCCACTAAGATTTCCCCATTTCTTTTTTTGTTTTGTTTTTGAGTATCTTTGTTCGGAGCTACTTCTATATTAAATGAAAGATCCGCTTACCTTAAAATCAAGGGCAGTTGGTAGAATGCAATGCAGAATAGAATATGTACTTATTTTCACAAAAAATGAACGATTTATTTGGTTTAAAAGTAGTTTCAAACACGCCTATTCAAAAACTGTTTTCGTAAGGGGGAAATCTTATTATGGCTAGGAGTATGGTACAAAAACTCAACAATGTTTGTCTAAAAGTTTTGTTTAGTCTAATCATTAATGCATCTATCATGTACTCTATTTTCTTTTACAAATCTTCAATAACAGAGGTTCAAGGTTGGTTTAGACTTTAGAGATTAGAAAATCAAGCTGTCTGAAATTAGTGCTTCAATGACAGTACAAGCCTATGATAAAAATAAGCATCCCTCCGTTCCAGCTCAAACGCCACATAGTTCATTTTGAAACGTCCCACCTCAAACACCCCATGTTTTAGGGACATATTTTTCTCTTCTAATTTTATTAAATTATTACATTCTCTCTCTCATTATCTTTTCTACTTTTATTAATCCTCAACTTATCTCTCATCTATTTTCCTAATATTACCTCACTCAACTTATTATATCAATTTTTCTTATTTCACTACAAAGATTGGCCGGGGCATTTGAGCTGAGACAGAGTGAGTAATAAACAACTATTAACTGTAAAAAGAAATACTCCGTATATTTTTAATTAAAAAAGAGCGCGTGACACGCACGAGATTATGGAGAAGGTGAGAAAAAAGCGGGAAAGTTAATGGAGGAGTAGTAGCAAGTGTTAAGGACAAAAGAGTAAATAAAAAGGACAGTCAAGGGAGTTATAAAGTAGGAAAAATAAAAAAGGTTAATCCACTTCCTAATCTCTTCATGCTCTCTCTAGTCTATAATTCTAGTAATTAATAAGCTCAACTCCCTAAAAAAAAGGCTTCTACTTTCTCTCTCCTCAAATCTCTCATCATCTCTAATGTCAATCAATCAACTTGAGAGGATCCCTTTTTTTCATTTTTAATTTCCCTAGAAATCCTTGCATTTTACAGCCCCAAAAAAGGTACTCTTTCTCTCTCTCTCTCCGCAATTAATGAAAACAAACATTTTCCACACTTTACACCAAACACTTTGGTTTAATATTTTTTCTTTTGATTTTTACACTATATACTCCATCTTCCCTTATTAGCAACCATAATACTCAACCATTTGAGCATAACTGAAAAAAAAAAAAAAAGGTTTGGTGATTGCATCTCGAAAAGTTATAAGCCGTTATTAAATTATCATCTTTAAATTAGGCTATACAGAGTATTTCATAACTAAACAAATGAAATTTATGTTGAAGAGAACCAGACATGACACGAAATACGGATATCTTATCCCGTTTAACTTCAAACTGAAAATTTTAAAATAATTTAAATTTCCATTTTTATGACGACTTAAAGAGTCGATGAAAATAAAGTATAAATAAATAGAGTAATCTAGTAGAAATGGAAAAAGGTAGTCTATCGATCCTTTTTTTGGCGTTGAATTTTCAAGGGGCAAAACAAACACCTTTTTTTTTTTCATCTTTAATAACTTTTCATTTCCTCCTTTTTACGTGACTCACACCTTGAAAAATCTCACCTTTTTTTTTTTCTTCATAAAGAAAAAAGGCAAAGATTTAAGAAAAGAAGTGAGCTAAAAAAAGCTGAGCTGCTACTTTTGAGATGTCCCTTTGTTGGCATATGTGAAAAAGAAGATGGAATTTTAGCTTCTTATTAACTCTGCTTTTTATTTTTTCATTTTTATTCTGTCTCTTTCTAACCCCCCTCCCTCTTTCACCTCATTCTTCTCCTACCAGTACCACCCTCATATCATATCTCCTCCTCCTCCTCCTCCCTCTCCCTCTCTCTCTCTCTCTCTCTCTCTCTCTCCTAATATCAGGAGCAGCAAGAGCAGAAGCCCTCCTCAGTTGTTTTGTTTGTTTCTCTCTCCATATTAACTTGGGGTTTTTAATGGGTCGGTTTGTGTCGTTGAGAAATTGATTGTTTTTTCTCTCTCCTCCTAAAATGTGAATTTCGTCAACTTGTTTTGTTTAGCTCTTCACACTCTTTCTTTTGGTGGGTCTTTCTTCCGATAACTCCACCCCTTCCTTTTTAATACCACCCTCCTTCCATTTTTCCTGCCTTTTTTTTTCTATACTTCACAAAATAAAACAAAATTGTTGAAGAAGTTTCATTTGTACGCAGTAAAGAGTAAGAGGATTTTGGAGTTTGATTGGATTTGGTGGGGGGGGAGTGAAAGAATTGATCTGAATTGCGTGTGATGAGGGGCGGTCTGATCGCGATCCAGCAGACACTGACGCCGGAGGCGGCGAGTGTGTTGAGCCACTCGATAGCGGAGGCAGGCCGGAGGAACCACGGCCAGACCACGCCCCTACACGTGGCGGCTACACTCTTGGCCTCGCCTACCGGGTTCCTCCGCCAAGCTTGTATCCGCTCACACCCAAACTCGTCCCACCCCTTACAGTGCCGGGCGTTAGAGTTATGCTTCAGCGTGGCCTTAGAGCGGCTCCCCACTGCCCAGCTCCACCCTGGTAGTGGTGAGCCGCCTATTTCTAACGCTTTAATGGCCGCGCTGAAGCGGGCTCAGGCCCACCAACGCAGGGGCTGCCCTGAACAACAGCAGCAGCCCCTGTTGGCGGTCAAGGTGGAGCTTGAGCAATTAATTATTTCTATATTGGATGACCCGAGTGTTAGTCGGGTCATGCGGGAGGCGTCTTTTTCAAGTCCCGCTGTTAAGGCTGCTATTGAGCAAGCACTTAACGTCCAGCCCAATTCTGGGTCCGCTGGACCCAAATTTGGGCTGGGGTTTCGCCCCGGACCCCAACCCGGTCTCGGCTTGGGTACCGGGGCAGCACCACTCGGTGGCGGTGGCGGTGGGGGTCGGAATTTGTATTTAAATCCGAGGTTGCAGCAACAACAACATCATCAAATGGCGAACGGGTTGATGGGGGTGGGGTTGGGGAGAGGGGATGATGTAAAAAAGGTGTTAGATATTCTATCCCGGTCAAAAAAGCGGAATCCGGTATTAGTTGGCGAATCCGAACCCAGGGAGGTGGTTAAAGAGGCACTAAGTAAAATCGAGAAAGACGAAATACACGACGGAGTATTGAAAGGCGTGGAAGTGATGTCGGCCGAGAAAGAGATGGGTTTGGATCAAGGACAATTAGGGGACAAGGTTAGGGAATTAGAGGGATTTATTGAGAGGAAGATGGTGGTGAATTGTAAAGGTGGGAGTGGGGTGATTGTTGATCTAGGTGACTTGAAATGGCTGGTTGATCAACCCTCTAATCAAGGGGTTTCCGAGGCCGCCCAAGGGGCGGTCTCGGAAATTGGCAAGATTTTGAGCAAGATTGGTGAAAATGGTAAAGTTTGGTTTGTTGGGACTGCTACTTGTGAAACCTATTTAAGATGTAAGGTTTATCACCCTACAATGGAGAGTGATTGGGATCTTCAAGTTGTTTCAATTGTTGCCAAACCAACTATGCCTGGGATGTTACCGAGGTATATAATCCAAATCCAAACTCTTGTTGTTTAATTTCATAATTTCAGATTATTGTTCACATGATTCGGATTGATTGATTTAATAGCTATGTTATTATATGTTATAGGGATAATATTATTACTAGAGAAATACTGTATAATTGAAGGGAATTATTGCTGTATTAGAGTTAGGGTTATGTTGGTTGGGTTGTAGGATTATGTTGGATTAGTGTGTATTTGCTTTATGTGGATTCGGTTTTTCGCCCTTGGCCGAGTAGTTAATCATCATGTCTATGGTAAATTTGTGCAGAATGGGATCTAGTGGGGGAATTTTGAGCACATCTGTTGAGTGTTTGAGCCCAATGAAGGGCTTCACGATGCCTATACCGCCTATGACCAGGCGGGTTACTGAAAACTTGGATCCTTTGAGAAGATTTAGCTGCTGCCCACAGTGTACAGAGAAGTATGGGCAGGAGCTTGCAAAACTAGAAGCAGAGCAGGTAGACAAGCCATCTGTTGAGGTTAAGTCAGACGCAAATAGACAGTCATTGCCGCCATGGTTGCAAAATGCCAAATTGCACGCTGATGACGCTGCTAAGGGAGCGACTGATTCAGCTCAGGTATGATGCTCAGACTTGAAAATTTGTTTCTTTTGAGATTGAATAATATATCAGTTGTATTCAGAAGTGCTGATTATATCGCTGGTAATGATTGCGCAGGGTAAGGATCAAGAGTTAATTTTGAGGCAAAAAACACTAGAACTGCAGAAGAAATGGAATCAGACATGCATGCAACTCCATCCTGGTTTTCATCACAATGTGAGCTCTGAGAGAATAGTTCCATCTCCCCTCTCAGTGACGGGCTTGTACAACCCAAATCTACTTCTGCGACCGCCATATCAACCCAAGTTGCTGCAACCTAAACATCTTGGGGATTCGCTGCAGCTCCAAACCAGGTCTCCTGCAACCATGCTTGTTGAGAGCAATCGTCCAAAGGGCACACCAGGAAGCCCTGTGAGGACTGATCTGGCTTTAGGACCCATGAAGCTGGTAGGATCAGTGGAAGATAATGTCCTGAAGGACCGCGTTAAAGACTTCCTTGGCTGCATTTCATCAGAAACACAAAATAAAGTCATTGAAATTCAGAGAACGGACAGACCTATTGGTCAAGGTGATGTAGACTCTTTCAAAAGGCTCCTTAAAGGTCTCACAGAGAAGGTTGGATGGCAGACAGATGCAGCTTCTGCTGTAGCTTCAACAATAACCAATTGCAAAATGGGCAATGGAAGACAGCGGGTTGCTGGTTCAAAGGGTGACATATGGCTCCTATTCTCAGGTCCAGACAGAATTGGGAAGAAGAAGATGGCCGCTGCATTATCTGAGCTTGTATGTGGAGTCAGCCCCATCTTGATCTCTCTTGGTTCTAGACGTGATGGTGATGAAACGGATCTGAACTTCCGTGGTAAAACTGCTATTGACAGAATTGCAGAGGCGGTCAGGAGAAACCCAAATTCAGTGATAATGCTCCTGGATGTTGATGAGGCCGATTTACTTGTCAGAGGAAGTATCAAACGTGCAATGGAAAGGGGGCGACTTACAGATTCCCATGGCCGGGAAATCAGTCTTGGCAATATCATTTTCATTGTTACGTCAGCATGGATGCCCCAACAGCTGAAGGGCTTGTCTAGTGGCAGGCTTACTCTGAATGAAGAGAAGCTGACATCTCTTGCAAGTGGTGGTTGGCAATTGAAAGTATCACTAGGTGAGAAGAACACTGGAAAGAGATCACCAAGTTGGTTGAATGACGATCAAGAAAGGTCCGTAAAGCAGAAGAAGGATTTGGGTCAAGGGCTTTCATTTGATCTCAATCAGTTGGCTGACAATGATGACCGGCTAGATGGATCCCACAACTCGAGTGACCTTACTGTTGAACACGAGGAGGAGCATGGGCATGAAACCAGGGGATCCCCCACGACTTCTTCTGCAGCACCAAACGAACTGCTAAGTTGTGTGGATGAAGCTATCCTCTTCAAGCCAGTCGACTTTAGTCCCATACGACATAACATCGAGAGGACTATATTGGCGAAATTCTCATCCTGTGTAGGCGACAAGTTATCAGTAAAGATTGAGAGTGAAGCACTTCAGAAGATTATGAGTGGGATTTGGTTGGGACAAACAACAATAGAGTCATGGGCTGAGAAGGCCTTGGTACCGGGTATCCAACAACTTAAGGCGACACTGCTTTCGTTCCTTGCTCATTCACCAGACCAGAAAATGACCGCCCGCCTCGAGCTAGATCAGGAATCTGGTGGCCGGAATTGTGGCGATTGGCTACCGAGTAAAATCTCGGTGGTAGCTGATGCACAGTGACAGTTCAATGTGCTAAAGCTAGCTGTAAGTAGAAGAGATGTAAATACACTTGGAAAGTTGTCTTTTGCCGGGAAATATTGCCATTGTTGGGAAATATGTAGGAAAAAAAAAAAATACAGTTTGGTGGGAGACCAAATACGGCTATACCATAGATTTTGAAAGAAAGTCTTCAGTGCTAATAGTAGTACTTGGTCTCTCTCATTATTATTTAATTCCTTTTAATTATTTATTGGGTTATATAAACCTTAACATATGATTATAGATTATACTATTATTTATATCTTTATTCATGAGAACATACTATGCATAAATAAATTAATAAGATGAGGCCACACTTCACTTTGACTATTTTCTTTCCTAATATTTATCCTAGCTTGATGAGAACTGGCTATGCTAGGGAATGTTTCCTCTATACCTAATTTGGCAATGCTATTCTTTTGAGTGCACACCTAATGTCTTTGGTATATGGTCTAAATTCCAATCAGACGGTCTCACAGTAAAGTTATCGTTATCGTCTAAAGTAATTTGGTCAATTGAAATCTTGTCATAGAGTGAGCAAATCATGTGGGGTGGAGAATAGTGGTATGGTGCATGAAGGAACAAGGAGGTAGGTTTGGGAGTAGGTAAATTCATGCATTTGATATGATCAGGCGAAATATGACTATATGAGTTTTTTTATTTATTTATTTATTTATTTGAAGGGTCTATTAATAATAATTATTATTGTTAGTTTGCCTATCCAACCCAACCCTTTTTGGTTGCTTATTATTTAATTGTTGGTGTCACAATAAGTCTTTTGTGTCAATGTCAGGGTTTGATATGGACATGGTCGACTTTCACTTGCCAAATTTGGTGTGAATCGATTAAGTGCTTCACTCCCACAACTTTCATTGGTGAGCTGGAATTATTTTTATTATTATAATGCAGTGTCAAATTGAAACATTGATTTCTCTAGGTTATGTAAAATGCAAGTTAGATAAAGCTTTGACATACGTGGAAATGAGAGGTCCGATATAGCTGAATGATCTGTACACTATCTTCAAAATCTATGACAATACACAATAGATAGGAATGTAAAGTCAATTAAATTATTTGAATGACTAGAAAGCTAGCAAACCAGTCACTCGGAGATCATAATATATAGTTCATTTTTCGTACTCATAAAAACGCAATACATATTAGATAGAAAAAATTCGTGAGCTAAATAGAATAACTTCACAAGGTACACACAATTTTAATTGGAGCATAATAACTTGTCAAATGTAGCTAAAAAAAGTAGTTAATCATGATAATCTCATTTTGGTAAAACCATCTTTGTTTGACTTTGAGATGTATTGTGGAAGAAAGCCTTTTTTTTTTGCACTAAGCTAGAGTTAAACATGTAATAGACTAATATTGCCGAAAGTTAAGCTTTTATGTCTCCCGCAAAAAAGTTTCAACACGGCTTCCTTTCCTAAATATCTGCTTTGGTTCATACTACAAATACATGAACATACAAACAAATAAATCAACTTCAGCAGCTAATTCTGAGAAAAAAAAAAGGTTTACTTTTAAACCATTATTATTATTCAAAGTAAAAGCGACTTAAAAAAGCTACCTTTTGGTGATTCAATAACTAGTTTAGGACTCAAGCCATATTGACACATTTATGAAATTCTTACCTACACACGAGACTAGGTACATACATCAGATCAATTATCATATCGTTATATACTTATATCATATAGTCGATTTACTCGTCGACTGATAATAATGTTGCGCTTAGAACTGTACTTTATTACGCGTTTCATGAATCTTCAGTTAACGAAATAAACAACATCAGAGAGGCAATTGGTGATGTGAAACCAAAGGGGTACCTTCCCTTTGCCAGAGGAAACCAGCAAAAAGGAAAAGGGGGAAGTCCACAAAAATTAAAAACAGTGAGCCCCCAAAAAATCATTAAAACTAAAAATAGGAGTGGATACAGTTGGTGACACGAGGACGCATTTATGAACAAATAAAACTCCATCTAGTAATTATTATTATCTTACATAAAGAAAAAAAAATGGAAAATGAAAATTAAATCAGGTGGTGACATACTACTCATTCCGTATTTTCGTGTATACTTCTAATTAGGTGCTAGAGTTTTATCATATAAATTTATTTAATTAAATAAATATATAAAATAAAACACGAAAGTGAAACAAAGGATCGATATGCATAGTTAGAAAAATACATGTGGTTGGCTCAACATTTACGCAGCAGCTATTAGCTATTATAGTTATGAGTCAAATATTCGCTTTTTGATACGGTGTATATCTCAGTGCGTGGTCAAAAAAACACTTTTTGCTTCTTCCTCTAATTATTTTTTGCCGCATTTTACAAAAAATAAAAATAAGACCAAGTGCTGTGGACTCAGCAGCTTGAATTGCCTCTTTGACGTTTTACTTCATCATCTTCTTCGTCTTATTGCATGAATTACACGTTGCAACTTGCGTCGTATGATTCTTGCATTGCGACGACGACTTACATGATGACTTTGTTAACGTATTGCATCGACAACTCATAGCTGACCCCTACTCGCATCCAAACTATACTCTATACTCGAGTTATTGATACAACCACGCTTTTTAGATAAGATTTAAATGCAGTTAGAGCAAAACTCATGTTAGTCAGACTCCTACTTGACTCAAATTCTGAGTACGTAGAGTACATACATTATACACGTTTGGGCCTGGGCAAGCTGGGCCGTCGCCCAGGGCCCCCAACACATGAACAAGTAAATACATAAAAAGGTCTTAATGATAACATGAAAAATCCTCTTCGCATATTGGGTTAGGTGTAAGGAGTACTTTCTCGGGTCCCATGTTCGATTCTTGTCAAGCCCCTTTCTACCAATTTTTTCACTTATTTGTTTATCTCATACCATTGTTTTTCATCTACGTACATTGAACCTTCAAATTTTTTTTTTATTAACACTCAATTTATGGAATGGTAATAATTTTTTTTTGGTGTTTTATATAATAAACATCATTTTTCGGTTTATAGGGGCCCCATCTTAAAATTCCGCCCATAGCCCCTGAAATCTCCCACACGGCCCTGACTATACATACAGAATATGTACGATGACAACCAATTTATTTATCATCGTTAGTCGTCAATTTGACCAAGCTAAGTGTCATTAAGAGTCAAGATAGAATTGAAGTGTCATTAATTTATTTATTACAAACAACTTGGTATATAATGGGACAAATGGCCGACGACGAGAAACCACGGCCAGCCATTTAAAGGACACTTTTCTAGTTTTCTATATACATGAATACATGTATAGGACAATTACTAGATATCACGAATGAATCGGAAAGAATACGATAGAGAATAAAATTATTCTCGAAATTTTAACTATAGTATTTTCATCCTCTATTTACGTAATCAAATCATCATAGCTAAAAGAGTTGTTTCTAGTTGTGACCAAATAAGACTTCGATTAGCTAAATTATCATTAGCATCCTCGTCATTATTGTCTGTTATTAATTTAAGTTGTCGTTATAATTCATTACTTAACTAAATATTTAGATGAACTTGGATTCATTTGATTCTATTATACTCCGTATCATTTTTTTAGTGTTTAGAGACTGGATTTTGGTTTTAGAAAGCTCGAAACCAAATAAGATCGACATACTATGATTTAATGCTCTCTCTTGCCTATATTGGTCCCTCACAAATACTTAAACCTATGCTCTATCACAGTTCATCTCCGATCCCATGTATGCTCATCTGAAATTAAATGTGTTCAGTTTACATCTACTAGTTTATGAATTTGTTAAAACTAGTCAACATGCTTAGAATAATAGTTCCTCCATGGAACATACACATGAGTTTCACTAGTAATTAACCTTTTTTTTTTATTTTTTTATTTTTTTATTTTGAGGGAAACACTAGTATCTAATTGGAGCTAATTAAGTAGAACCTCGTTGAGTTTCAACATTACTAAAAAGTTGGGTTAAAGCCTTGAAGCTAAGTACAAATGTACAATAGCACTCCATCAAACTTTGTGAAAAGGATTAGTAAACAAATAATATGGAATGAATATGGGTAACAAAAATCCAATAGGAACAAAACATATAGTATAATATATAATGATAATGACTTGATGATAATTAGTAAAATGAGATTAAATTAAGTGGGTTAGATTAGGAATTGAGGTCTTGCATAATTTAGTCCTTAATTAGGCGTGAGATTTGAGAGATAAGGTCATAACCCATTAAGATTTGTCTTCATGCACCCAAAAAGTTGAGTCATAAAATTATTGAAAAGGCAAAGTTGTGGCGTTTTCTACTCCAACCCCATGTCACTTAAAGTCCCTTTTTTTGTTGTTTAATGAGGGTGCTTTATTAATAATTAAGCAAGTTAATCATACTTAAAATTACCACCTTTTTTAATCTCCAACATGCATTTATCTAATCATGTTCCTTTTGGGTACCTGCCCATGTAAGATTAGCCTTTTTGGAATAACAACAAAATCTTCTCAACTACTCCCTAATCTTTTAGTTTTAAATGTAGGTTACGTTAGATTGTTACTTTATTAGTGCTACAAATGGGACCCTAAAGTAGAAAGAATGTCGTAATTGTGGATATGCATTTTTGCTTTATGGATCCCTAATTTCAGGTATGTATCATGCATAATTCGCAGTTCAGGTGGTCTTACAATTAGATAACTATAAATATAAGTTTTCGGACAAGTAATATCATATGTTCTTTAAGATGGTTAACGTTTTTTTTTTTTTTTTTTTCTTTTTTCGCCGCACATGGAGGGAATACATTCAGCCATTAAGGGAATAAGGGCATAACAGACATTATCATATTTGCAACTGCATGAACAACTTTCATGATCGACATACCAAAAAGGCAAAATAATTGAGGAGATTGGTACCACCTATTAAAGGTATTCCGAATGATTCCTGATTGCTTTTAAAAGGGTACAAATTAACCATATAATGTGACAAACCCAACATACTTTACATTGCCCATACATCAAATCGAATGAATATGCAGGTTGCTTAAAGGTTCCACGCTTATATGTTCCCCTAGCAATCCATTCCCCTTTATACTAATAATAATAATTCATTCAATCTTTCATTCTCATGGACCCCTTCCCTTTTTGGAATCCATCCCATTTTTCTTTATTGAAAGGCATATCCAAGTATATATCGATTGAACGTCTAGATCAGGCGCAAAGGACAGTATAGTAGTCGGACGGGATTCTAAAAATGGGTTCATACTGATTCATGATAACCGGAAAAAAAAATCGGATTAATAGATATTCGAAATAGATATACAAGGAAATCTTAGAGGGTGAGTGTTAAATTTGGCATTGTGCCCATGGAGATGCTTTCTATTAATTCTATACATGGATTGAGTCCAACCAAGGGACACAATGGCACCAATTCAACTGTGGAGACTGGAGAGTGTGTATAGAAAGGAAATTACCTAAAAGAAGCTATGGACATGATCTTCCTCTTCGGTGTACTATTTGTCAAGATCGTAAAACTCAATATTCTTGTACTTCTGAGAGATTAACTCTGCTTGAACTTTCCTTGCAGTGTCTGTGGCACAACCGACAAGGATGAGGACGGAAGTCCCGGCAAATCCCCGGAATGCTGTGAGATGTGTAACTTGTTCCACTATAGCTGGGCCAGCGGCTAATATTGCCAAGAAACCCGAACCAAGAACTGATATTCGACTGAGGACCTAGTTTTCAGCAAGTAGTTGTAGAAGTAAACAGTCAATAGACAACCACTTGTAACCAAAAAAAAATAGACAACCACTAGTATAGGGCAAAAATGAACAAGGATCATGCATTCTGGAGGAATTCAAAGACAGTCAGAAGAATTCTTTAAATGGAAATAAGAAGCCCATTCTAACTTGAATCAACTGTAATGCACAGTACAGACATCAAAGATGAAACTTGCGAATCCATACTAACAACAGACGGCGAAAGGTATAGGTAAGCATTACTGTTCCCTTGTCAAAAAAAAAAGGCATTCTAGGTTCAAACCTTATAAACAACTTATGTCACCACAACTACAGAAACAAAGCTTAGTCCCAAAATGGATCGGGGTTGAGTGGCATAAACCACCATATTGAACTGTTATCATAGAACGATAAAACATACTGTAGAGAAAAAAAGTCTGAAGAAACACAATAGAGGGAAAATTAGAAAAGAGGCAAGATGCAGTGGCAAAAGGCATAATAAATCTTTCATCTAGCAAAGGACACTCCATAGACAGGTTTAGGGGATGAAAGAAGTTTACCGTCTTTATAAAAACTGCTGTACTTCGACCAGGCCGGACAAGTGGAATAGACGCACCTTGCCGTTTCAACTGCTCACTTACATCATCAGGATCCAATTGCAAGAAAGTGTAGTAATAGTTGAAGAAGGCTATTAACAATATGTTTGTTGGTATATAGAAAGAACCTGCAGAAAGTTTAGCTGGTCAGTTGAAATAATACTACGACTAATAAAAAAAAACCCTGTTAACACTATATGGAACAGTCGAAACAGCTATATTCACTAGTCAATTAAGTACTATCATCATCTCAGTCTAAAGACACCACACGAACTAATTTCAATGCAAAACTAAATGCTTTTGCTGAACCGGAATCAAGAAGATTGTAAACAATGTAAATGCATCTGAGTGCCTGAGGGCTTCCAACCCCAACATTCTTAATCATATTCAAGCATATAGTTCATCCCACAGATAAAAGTACAAATCCTATGAACTAAAGTTAGCTTTGATACTGGCTCCCTAATCTTATAGACAGTTACAACATTAGCAAACTCACAAAATGCAAAAAAAAAAAAAAAAAAAAAAAAAGAAAAGAAAAAAAGTGGGCGGAAAACAATGGTATTGTAAATTTATTATCTTGACTTTACGATTTCCTATTCTTGTGATTTGCATCCATTTCCTCACTTTCATCTTAGAAAACTTCATGACAGACCGCATGGTTCAGGGCAGTAAAAATGAACACCGATAAGGTGCTACTCTGAGGAATGCTCTTAATTAACTCGTTATCATCATCAACTTATTCTTTGGTTTATGGGATATAATGTAAAAAAGCAAAATGGCTCATAAAACTGTTTGTGCTTCTTATTTTGTGAAGTAGCAGTCAGTCGGTGCAATTCTCGAAGCAATTTTCATTTTGGGTCATCCGTGTGCAGCCTCTCTATGTTTCAATAGGGGTAAGGCTTGCGTGCATCCGACCCCCCCTTACCCCGCCTTATGGCGGGAGCTTTTAAGGAACTGACATTTTATCATCATCAACAACAAAAAAAAAACAGCATCCCTAGTTAAAATGCCTCAAAGTCTACATCCCATTTTGTTGGTACCTTATTATCCACCAGGCCACCACCCTCTTTACTGTGTTCATTGTCCACGTTAATAACTCCGAATATGACCATCCCATTTTTAGTGTTCATTGTTCATCATTCCAACATAGAATTAGATAAAATTACAAGAGACAATCTCCAATCACAGTCTAATAGATATGTAAGGTTTGAGGATAAAAGACTAGAGTATTTACAATGTTAATCTTGCTTTTTACTAAATTACAATAATCTTGGTCGACTGTACCCAAAAAAAAAAAAACTTGCTCAACTCTATCATAGACGAGTTTGCACCTACAAGTGCGTGCGCTACATGTATCGGGCATTTGGATATGAATAGAGGAAGTACCACATATTAGAGCCTCGAGACCTACTAGCTTTTGTGAAAAGAAAATGTAGCGTCACAGTATCAACCGTTCAGCTTTAGATTTCCAATAGAAGTTGAAATATAAAACATATCTATCCTCACATAGTCACATGAAAAAACAGCATTTTGTTAAATGATCTATCACAGAACCAGCACTAGGGCTTGTCTTACCTCCAGGGTTCAAAGCAAAAGCAGCCTTCTTTAGAACATCTAAACCAGTGAAGCGAGCCAGTGTAGCAGGAAGAGCCAATGCCGATGTTGAGAAAATAATAGGCATTACCCCAGCACTATTCACCTGTATAACCACAACCAGAAAAATAGGAACTGAAAAGGATGCCCGTTGACCATATTGTCAGTAAAGAAGTTTAAATGATTCTATTGTTGGCTTAGAAAGTAGGACTAAATGCTAACAACACACATGCAAGCAATATATATGTTATTATGTAACCACAGCCGGAGACATAATATCCAGTAGCCATGTCAATGTATAACATTTGCAGCTTCCAAGGGGGCTTTAGTCGGCAGCCAAACTCCAACAGAGCTGCTGAATGCTGAGAACCCTGCAACTGAATATCTTAACATGTTGCTACAGCTGGGGTCTATTGAACAAATTGAAGGTCTAAACCACATTTATGTTTGAATTTAACTTAGTGTTCCGCAAATCATTAAGAATGTAGATAAAATCATTGATCATATCAAAGGATAAAAGCGAAATTAATAAGTCCTTTGCACAATAATTGGGAGTAACTAGATAAATTTAATATACTTCGCAAAACAGAGGAATCAGTCTCAATCCAACTTTAACACTCCATGGCTGTCCACGGTAAAGTTCTGAGAACTTTTGGATACTTTAAAAAGAGTGGTCAAAACTGGCCAACAACCGAAGTACAGAATCCATGGTTCTGACCCAAAATGGCAAAGGCTCACAATTTAAGAACTCCCCTAGATGTAATATTAGTAGGGTGTCAAAAAAAAACCGAACCGCGGTTAACCGAACCGAATAACCGAAAACCGCACATTCTTTCGGTTCGGTTAACTGAACCGAAAAAAATTTCGGTTATTCAATTCGGTGTTTTGGAAGTTCGGTTAACCGAAATCGTACCGATTTTTTATTTTTTGAATTTTAAAAAAAAAAATGTACGTGTCGGTTCGGTTCACCGCAATAACCGACCGATTTTCGGTTTTCGGTTTTCGGTTCGGGTTAAGGGCAAACTGAATTTTCGGTTAACCAAAAAATTCGGTTCGGTTTCGGTTAGAATTTTATCCGAACCGAATTTTCGGTTAACCGAAATGAACAACCCTAATATTACGAGTTCAAGCAAAAAAATTTGTGCCAACAGCATATACAATCCTTAACAGCAATCGACAAGAAACGTATTCTATTCTCAACGAATCACAAGCGCTGAAGGGACTTAAAGAACTTCCTAAACAAAGGAACAAGCCCGCGTATCAAACAAGGGCATTTCAAGCCTGTCCATTGTAAAGATTTGAGGACACTTGGCTACAGAAAAGAAGTGTTAAAAATGGGCAACGCTGAAGTATATAATCCACGAAATTTTCCCCAAAATGACCCCGGAACAAAACGGCTCAAATTTTTATCGAAGCCCCTAGGGGCCATATCATGGTTTTAGCAAAATATTACATCCCGAAACCTATGGTATGTCCAGAAATAGAGAAAAAGAGCACGTTAGCCTAAACCGGTGACATCCGTCAAACTGGGGTTAGAGAACATCTCTGGAACTAACCCTCATATCCAACAAGGGCACTCCAAAGCTGTCCACTGTAAAGATTTTAGAACATTTGGCAACATTGTAAAAAGTGGTAAAAAATGGCCAACACCGAAGTATATAACCCATGACTTTTTGCCCAAAATGAATCTGGAACAAAAATAGCTCAAGTTTTTATGGAAGCCCCTACGGGCCGTATTATGGGTTTTAGCAAAATATTAGACCCAGAAAACTATGGTATGTCACAAAATTGGCTGAAAACGCACGCTAGCCTGGTTACATGTGCCGAAAGGGGTTGGGGAACTTCTTTAACACACGAACTAATCCTCATATCCAAAGGCACTCCAAGGCGGTCCAAGGTAAATATTTGAGAACATTTGCCCCAATTTAAAAAAGTGGTAAAAATGACAAACATTGAAGTCCACGAATTTTTGCCAAATATGGCTCAAATGTATGCATATCCAACAAGGGCACTCCAAGGCTGTCAACAAGAAAGTTTTGAGAACATTTGGCCACTTTGAAAAGAGTGGTCAAAAGTGGCAAAAAATTGATGTACATAATCCAAGGTTTTTGGCCCAAATGGCTCCACAACAAAAAGGATTTAAATTTCTTAAGAAATTCCATAAATGTCATATTATGGGTTCAAGCAAAATATTAGTGCCAAAAACCTGTGGTAGATTGCTGACTAAAAAAAAAACCTCATGCTAAAGTGGCGAAGGGACTTAAAAAACTATCTAAACAGCTTGCCCACATATCAAACAAGAGCACTCCAGTCTCCAAGGCTGTCCACGGTAAAGATTAGAGGACATTTGGCTACTTTAGCCAAATTTCAAAATATATCACCCACGACTTTTTGCCCAAGATGACCCCGGATAAAAAACCCCTCAAATTTTGTGGAAGCCCCTAGGGTCATATTATGGGTTTTATCAAAATAGTAGACCAGAAACCTTTGATATAACCCAAAATGAGCACACAAAAAAAAAAAAAAAACATATGCTCGCCTAAATGACATGTGCCGGAAGTAGTTAAAGAACTTCTCTAACATAGGAACTAACTCTCATATTCAAACAACTCCAAGGCTGTCCATGGTAAACTTTAGACAACATTTGGCTACTTTAAAAAAAGTGGTAAAAAATGGCCAACAACGAAGTATATAATCCACCTTTTTTTCCCAGTTTGACACTATGACCCAAACGGGTCAATTTTTGGTACAAGCCCCTAGAGATCAAATTAGGGATCATAGTAGACCCAAAAACCTATGTTATGTCCCAAATTGGCAAAAAACGCACACTACCCTAAAAGGGTGACATGTGCCGAAATGGTTAAAGAACTTCTCTTGCATACAAACCAACCCTCATATCTAACAAGGGCATTCCAAGGCCGTTGTTAGTGAAGTTTTGAGAACATATGGCTACTTTAAAAAAAGTGGCCAAAACCAAAGTATATGGAGTAATCTACGATTTCTGACGCAAAATGACACCGGAACAAAAAAAAAGGCTCAAATTTTTAAGAAATTCCTTAGATGTAATATCATGGGTTCAACCAAAATGGTAGTGCCAAAAACCAATAGTATATCCCAGAATTAACAAAAAATATGTAGCCTCAACGGGCGACAAGCCGACAAGTGCCAAAGGGAGTTAAAATACTTCATAAATAGAGACATCCCCGTATATCCAACAAGGGCACTCCAACACTGTCCAGGTTAAATAATTGAGAAAATTTGCTACTTTAAAAAAGGTGGTAAGAAAACGCCCAAGTCGAAGGCATAACCCACATTCCACAAATCTCTTTGACAAGGGGTAAACATACATTGTTAGGCAAACTGTAACCTTTGTAGTGTTAGGACATCTAGAGAACTGAAGATCAAACAAGGAATTTAATTTGAGAAAAATTTAGAGATCCGTACAACGGGAGACACACTTAATAGCGGAAGACAAACCTTGAAGGGTAGATATGCAGATTTTTGAAGTCCTCCACTTCGTCCTGAATATCTTGATGCATAGTTGATCGGAATTTTCCTCTCTGCTTCCTGTGACATTTTGTCAAAGTTATTACTACACTAATTTGTAGCTTATCCTGTAACTAGTGCTTTGTAGGAAGGTACTTCTTAATCACCTGAACATATACAATACCAAATACCAACGACACAAAGGAAGCAAGTATGATGGCAAGGCCAGTATAATTCCCTTCTTGATATGCCTGTGCAAAAGTCCTTCCGAAAGATGCAGGCAAGTATGAGATGATGTTGGTGAAGATTAACAGTGATGTACCATTTCCAAGTTTAAGATCAGAAATCCGTTCGCCAAGGTAAGTTGTAAACACTGATCCAAGAGTTAACAAAGCAACTGATGAAACAACCCATTCTGTGCTGAAGTCATTGACATAAGGACGAAGGAACAGCACTTGACCAATTGCCTGTCACAGTATAAACATTAATTGCTCAGGTATCTCATTTCTCACAATATCTTGACAGGTAACTCAAAAAAGTGCTCAAAATCAAATACAAACAACGAGAGTACACAGTCATGGCTGACTTCATACCACCAAAAGCCTAAAGCCCTAAACTTTGAAAAGGGACTCCAATAACAATATCATACATTTAGTCGTATTTGTCAGCTGCTTCTGATTAAACGATTAATTGTCTTCCGAGGATGTGAAAAAGCAGAAAGCAACCATGAGATATCATTATGTGCGATTTGTACACCTCAAATATTGATCGCTTGACAGCGGCAAGACTTCATTAGTTCATTTGACATGTGATTTAATAAAATGAATTATTCACATCGACATGTAATCATTCAAATGCAACAGCATTATGGGTCACCCACAACAATTGCCACCCAAGCAACCCTAATGAGCTAATCACAAATATATGAAATCTATTACCTGCACTAAAGCAAAACCAACAGAAGCATAACGGGTATACTGCAAAATCTTCTTCCTCCCAGCTTCACCTTCTTTTTTCTGAAGGTCTTGCAACTTGGGATAGACTTGTCCAAGGAGTTGGAACACAATTTGTGCATTGATAAAGGGAACAATTCCAAGCGAACATATCCCAAGTCGCCCAATGCCACCACCAGAAAATGTATCCAAAGTACTAATAAAGCTGTTCTGATCCAAGTTACCCATAAAAGCCTCTCTATTCAAGCCACCAAGAGGTATATATATCCCAAGTCGAGATAAGGCCAAAAGTCCCAACAGTTGAAGAAATTTCCCAGGCAGCGGACCTTTAAAGAAGTCCCCAAAATCAATAGAGCTGTCTTCAATAGCAGCTGCCAATTCAGCACTAACAAAAATTAAATGGACTCAGATAGCCATTGATCTGAAAAAATGATGATAACTTATCACCATACAAAAGGCTTAAAATCAAACCTGCAGCTCCACGACCTGATGATGGTCTATCCCTTTTTGTACCAGAGGTACTCTCAAAAGTCTGTGCAAGAAAGCCCATAACACTATCCACTACACCAGCTATGCCCCATGAGCTATCATGCTCAATACCGAGAGGATCAAAGACCGAGCTTCCCCTGCAAAAATCAGTCGTCATAACATAAGAATAAACAAGGTGAGAACTTTCTCAACAAGCTGACAAGCATTCGGACACATATAGCTCCCACTTGTCCCAAAATTTCCAAAGCAATAGAAAACACTGACCAAAATCTTCCAAATTAGAAGGATTGCTTGCTTAAATGCTACAAGGGAACATTATTTAAACACTAATTTCTCCAAGTTAAAGGTACCCGGTTCCTAAATGTGCCAGCAAACTGAAGATCTCGATCAAAATCTTCAACCTACTAGGAATCCTCTAAACAAAACGCTCCATAGTCCAAAATTTGCTTTTTTTCCCTATTAGAAGAATTACGCTTCAAGCAAATTTTCAGAGCGCCAAAATCTGTTACCATCACTATTGAAGACAGGCTCAAACTTTCATCCAGAAGAAAAACACTCATTAACTAATACATGCATACTCATTGTTCAACTGATCAAAATCAAAGCTAATTCAGCTTCTACAAGCTCGAATATACGATATACTGAAATTTATCGAACAAAATTCTTCCATATCATTCAATAGAAACCCAATTCCCTAAATGTCATAAAGAACAAGACTTTCGTGAACAAAGTTCTTCCAAATTCCAACATACAAAGGATCCCATTCTCCCAAATGTTACAGAAAATTGAAGACTCAATTCACAAAATTAGATGAAAATACAATAGCTCATAAGTTCCAACGAACAAGATTTCACTAAAAAGTTCAGATAAGTTCCCCAAAACAGAAATCCACATCCCCAAAATGTTCATTCCAACCAAATTATGAAATTATTACTGCCAACTTTAGCAGAAATCATGTAAATGAACAAAAATCAGGATAAAAAGGTAAGAAATGAAGTACCTTGTACTAGTGGAGGTGGTGGTGGAGGAGGAGAGAGAAGCAGAAACAGTGGCAACATATTTGGGTTTGTAGAGGTGCCCAAGTGTTGGTCTGCAACCAAAGTTTCTGGGTTTATGCTGAAAACTTGTAGAAGAAGATTTTAGGGAAAATGAGATGAGTGAAGAAGTTGATGCAGAAACCTCTGCAACTGTTACCAACATTATCTCTGCTCTTTTTTACGCTTCCTTTGTTCCTTCTTTCCCAAACTATTCCGTATAATAATCGTCGGATTTCCTTTGTTCCTTCAAAACCCCCTCGGGCCCTCGGTCGATTTTTCGCACTCGACTCCCTTTCTGTCCTTGTTTACTTCTATCTTAACCCGTTAAAAACTCGTTACTTCTAATTTATTTCCGTATTTTTTATAATGGACAGACAATAAAAAAAAAAAAAAGAGTAATTTCGTCTATAAATAGAATTTGTAGGGGAAAAAAAGAAGGTACAAAGATTGCCCTTGAAAGGAAAGGTACCAGGATTAAAGGACTCGAAAGAATTCCTTGAACACGTGTGTAATGAAAATATGGCATTAATTTGTACCTTTCATCTTAAAAACCCATGAATAATACTCCGTAATGTAGATGCACAAGTGCGTTGTTAATAACATTCGAGTTTTCACACCATTGATTCATCATCGAGATTTGGGAGAGACAAAGGAAGGGGAAATCGCAGTCTATGTACCGATAGGCGATCACCAGTTCACCACCACAAAGTGCAGTATGACCAGATGTGGGGAAGAAGGGTAAAGAAACTTGAAGTTTGCATTGGTGTTCACTGTTCACTGTTCACCATGTCAGTATATACATCAGTCAGTTTAAATTTTCTGAATGCAGACAGCCAAAGCACAACATAGCACTGCGCAGCAGAAATCTATTAACCTCGTTCACAAATGGCTGACCTGAAATACAGCTGCATCTCCCTGCAGTTTGATGGAAACAACATTCGCAGATCGTCAGAAAGAAGACACTGGCTGGAGCAGCAGCAAGCAGATGACCTAGTCAGATGGAGATACATTTTGAGCACAGGAGTTTTAGGCTTCCATTCTTCCACTTGTATGGCTGTTTTTAACTATTATGCACTATGAAATTTAAGCTGTTAAGAATCTTTATACAAATATCTATTCATCATCTGGGTCAGCAGAGAAGTCAGGCTCTTCTGGCTTCTGCAACTTAATCTTCTGAGCTCCTCTCCGTGTGTTTGCTGCGAATTTTGAAGCCAACAACGTAACTGCTAGCTTAGACTTTGCCGTAGGAGTGGGTGGTTCACTTTCCTCCCTAGTTTCCTCATCGTCTCTTTCAGATGCGAATGAGTTCAGAGAAGAAAGCGTTTTAGCTGTTTTCCTCCTCTTGCACCGGCGCCAAGCAGCCTGTATAAAGCAAGCTGCCCAAGTTCTCCAATGGTGAGAGTGGAAGCGGAATGTATGCTGGAGTTTCTTGCTATGAAGACGTCTAAATTGACTTGCCACAAACTTCAAATCTTCGGCTCTCAATGCAAATGCTTCCACTTCAACAAGGGCTCTAACAGTTCTGGTTGATGATGGCAGATTGAGAGAGGCTTTTGGATGCAAAGCCCAACCAAGTAACTCCTCACCACAAAAGTCTCCAGGCTTCAAAGTGATTGTATTGAAAAAACCTGTTCGGCCTCCATTTGTAGTGGAACTCTCCAATCTCCCTCTAATAATGAATATCATTTCTGAAACAGGATCGCCCTCCCGAACAATACAAGTGCCTTCTGTACATAGTGAGGATACTAGACGCTCACAAATAGCATCTAGTAGCTGATCATCCATCTGTGAGAAGAAGGGGACCTGCATTGTTCAACATGATGGTTCTTAAAAGGTATACAACCAAGAGATCCAGAAAAGTCTATTTGCAATTGACTATCAAAAAGTGGATATGACAATGTTACTAACAAAACCAACAAAATCTCAGAGAAAGGAGTGACGCGTTGAATTTAGATACATTACGAAACCGTATGATAATGAGATTATTAGTACCACAATAGAGCGTGCTAATTGTGGTGCAAAGTGTGAAACTGTTCCTTTGGCAACCATCAGTATGACAACATATGGGTCATAAAAGAAGGGTCACTTATTTCAAAACAGATTCAAGCAAACAAAATAGCCTACACATTTCCCAAAAAGTATCATCTCTCCTCACCAATTTCCAAAAACATTATTACGTCAAAAAAAAAAAAATCCAAAAACATTAGACAAGGTCCCTCATTATAAAAAAAAAAAAAAAAAAAAAAAAAAAAAAAAAAAAAATTCAGGGAGGAAGACTTCTCAGGTGCCACCATCATTTTAACAGATTGAAGACTAAATACTGTTCTCCCAAATTTTGGCCAATGGTTAACCTCCTTTCAAGACCATGTTCCACATAGATCACTAACTTATTTATAACAGATTACCAGATAAACCGAGTAAATCACATATATCAAGGTGTATGTGTTATGTACAACACAGACATGTTAGCCAGATATATCCTCAATGATTCCCAACCCTACACAGATTTTCAACAATCAGGAAGACGGCATGTTCGCCAGGGAGAGTGGTTAACTTCAAGGAACCCATTCATCTTGTTCATGAATTACGGATAGATAAACCTAGGCACCACAAGTGAGTTAATTAAGATTTCAGAAATGAAGACCATATTCATCACTTCAGATGAAGGTCAACACATACGAGATCAGCAATTGCAAATTTAACAGGTACATCTAATTCTATCTTCACAGGAAAAGCAGACATACTCTTCGGACAAGGTCCAAGCACAAGTGGCGCTGGATATCTCGGCGTAGATCAGTGGGTAAGCCGAATAAAATGGATTCTTCATCTACCCCTCGTGTTGCAAGCCATTTATACTGAACAAAGCGTCGGACACGTTGTCTAAGATCTTCCGGGAGTTGTCGATGTTTCATCCACTCTTCGGTATCTCTTCGCTTAAGTCTCCACTCCTCAAGCCTAACAGTTATAGATTGCAGATACGTCTACAGAAAAACGAACACAAGAAAAATTTAGGAAGGATAATCTATTAGGAAGACATGATAAGAATACAGAGCCTATAAATTCAGTCTCTAAAATTTCAATTCGTAGTAGGAATGGATAACATGAGTACTCATGTAACTCATGTATAACAGAAATAAACTTCCACAAGACACTAGTTTTCACACATCGAGCAGCCTCGAACATGAAATTACTCCAATCTCTCAATGATAATTGCTAATTTCAATACATCCTCGTACAATAAGTTCACTGCAGAGCTACATAAACTTTTTGTCAGAGGCTCAGAGCAACCTACTTTTTGCAGAGACCATAAAATATATGAGTAATATTGGAGAATTTCTTGAATTGGCATACAGAGGGCATTCTACGGAATAAGTATGGCATATTCACTTAGTCTTGCAAAAAGGGAATAGCTACAGGGTTTTGTGGTTTGATAGCTCTCATTAAAATAAAACAAGGATGATACAGATATAAAAAAATGATAGAACATTATCATGTAACGCATTTATATTACTGATGGTTTATAACGACACCACAAATTTCAGAAGATCACAAGTGTGCAGATTACCAATTGACCATACTACAATACAATACTGCTACATACTACTAATAACGACAATGTATTAATACAGTCACAAAACATAGATGAGGAATAAAGAATACCTGCATATTCCCAATCAAATGTGCGAATAAAACAAGACCCAAGATTGCAATGAGTATGGCAAATGATGTCTCCCCGATGAAAGTGGTTGTCTCTAAATTCTGCCCATACGAGCTGAGGAATAAGAGGTGAAATTCGAAACGGACTATTAGCATCATTAATCAATAAAATAAGCACATCTACGATACTGTTAAGTCTACTCATCTGCCAAAAGCTTAATCTACTTGAACAATCCATATGGGGGGGGGAGTTAGTTTTATTTCCTAACCCAAAACCTAGAATATGTCATCTGATACATGAAAATCATGAACACGATTATTTAATAGCAGCAAACTCTCTAAGGTTGCCCAAAAATGACAGTGTTCCAAGTAAAACTAACAGGGAAGTGGCTTTAGTTCAGACATTCTAGTTGGATAGGTAGCTTTCGCAAAAGACCTTTGTTTGATTCGCTGAAGAAACCAATTGCAATAGTTAACATGACGTTACTCCGGATACAAAATTATTATGCTACCATACCAGGGAGACAGGGAGTTGTCTATCAGCCAAAGTTTGAGGTGTTACCTCAATTGCTGTAAGCCCCACCACAAACAATAGAAGTACTTGGGAATAAATGCGGAGGAAACAACATCTTTCTTCACTGCACTCTCGAAAAGGCCATATGGAAAGCTGCTTCCTTGTTTAGGATCACATTTAGTGTACACTTTAGTTGTGTTTGCCCAAAGCAAACGAGCTGGCATATTGAAGGTATTACAATCTAGAAAATGAGGTAAACATGCTGGAGAACTCTTTTCAAGTCTGCAATTAAGCTTCCAACAATGCATATGCCGCTCAATGGAAAGCAAATACCATGCTGCTCCCAAAACCTGCAAACAGCAGAAAGACGAGAATTGAAAAGGTGATTTAGCAAGAAACGGAAAAAGTGGAGAACAAGAAAGATCAGTAGAGAAACGCCAAAGTATTCAAACAGCGTGTTCAAAATGCTTCATGGCATCATTTTTTTTAACTTGGTTTTCATTTGACAGGCATGATATTTTAGAATGAGCAACAATTCACAATCCATCTCTTTGTGCTTAAACTGTTAAACATACTCGGCATATAATGTAGCAGTAAAAGGTCCCTTTCCTTTCACTTCACTCCCTAGTATTCAAGAAGCCACGCAATTATATTATTCTCTTCCTATAACCCTCTTTAAGTTATCTGCAAGTTTTGTAAAAGAAATCTCACACACAAGTTATTACCTCAGGATGGAACCTTTCCATAAGAGACTAGACAAAACATTGTCATCAATTACCATACATCATATGACTTTGATTAGATCATTAAATTCCACAATCATCAACATATGCAAAAGTCTATAACATCGTTCTTGCAGTCACAACATCAAACATGTCACATTCGATTAAAATTAGAGAACAGTAAAACCAAGTTCATACATGACTAGCTAGCATATACAACAGCAAATTGTACACAGCTCCAGCCCATGCAGTCTTGGTGACAACTCCAGTTGCCTTTATGATTTCAGAACTCAGAGGGAAGATCAAATACAATCGAGGAACATACTGAAGCAAAACAATTAGTGCAAGCGCATTATTGTTATGATCAGTTCTTGGATTCCTCGACGCAGGTATAATGAACCAAATGACAATCTGCAAAGGCGTTTAGGAAAAATAATAAGATAAACCTTGTATAAAATCATCGACGTGATATGAAAACACTTAAGACGATAATTTTGCGTCAACAGAGGATCACTCTATATATGATTTAACAGCTTATGATGCACATATAATTCTCAATCTATATAGCACTTGGGATACATGTTATTCCTTGGGCCATTCGTCTTCAAGAATATTCATATTAGTAATATAAAATAAACTATTACATGAGCCAGCATCACAAGAGTGGATTATGGTGTTTAATTTATCAAAAGAAACTGAAACGAGGTGGAAAAACGTAGTAAAGCATTGCAATGTACTCCAAGCTAACAATTGCTGAAAGCGGGATGTGGGATAAGAGTTTACTCAAAATAATAAGAGAGGTACACTGATCCATTCATATAGGCAGAAAGTATTAGAAAAGGCATACAATAGAAAAAAACCAAACCCAGCATACCTGAGGTAGGGGCAAAGTGGCAATGAGATCAATGGAGAAATCGGTCCTAATATATCGCCGTACAATCATCTTAGAATCCCTCACAAGCTCACCCCTTCCAAAAATCCGTGAACTAGGAGCAACATAAGCTGTCCTGAACTTGATGAGTATGTGCAGCAAGTAAAAGAAATCCGCTAAGGTCCGAAAGAGTGTAACGACAATTTGCAACTTCCTATCCGTCTTCACACACGAGGTCATCGAATCCCCACCAATGCCAGGCAGAAAAAAGTAGAGCGGGTCGATGAAAAGAGCCAGCAAACATGCCACAATGAAAACCTTGTTCCATTTCAACACAATTTTACTCCCTGGGTCTAATACCGCCTTCCACCACGACTCGTTTTCGTGTAGATACACCTTAGCTTTGCCATACTTATGAGATTCACCTATTCTACCACTAGTTCCCAAACCAGAACCACCATTGTTAAAATATGCTGAAGAAAGCATATAACTTGATCCTGACTTTTCTAATCTTGTAGGGTCTGTCTTAGGCAATATAATATCTGGTTCATTTTTCTCACCATAATAAAACCTATAAAAATTCCCATTGCATAACAAATTAACAAGCATAATTAAACAATCAAACCATATCATAATATCATATTCTCCAATACAATAAGAAGTATACATTCACTCAAAAGCTATAGTATATATAAAAAAAATTAGTGATAACTTACCTTACAAGCTTTTCCTTCTTCAACTCCATCCCAATTGAGTTAAACCACTAGACAACCCAATTCACAGCACACACAAAATTGATCAGAAAATAAAATAAAAAAATTCACATTGGTTTAAACAAAAATTCAGTAAAAACCCATTAAATCTTATGAGACAATATCCCCAAAAACATGCTGAAATTCACTGTAAAACAATCATTTTCAATAATTTCAAACCCCAAGTTTAGATCTTGAATGTACAATTGCACTCCACTCAAACTAAAGTCACCAACTTTTTTATACTAAAATCATATAAACCAGAAAATTCTGAACAGCATTAAACCCAAAAAAAATTACCAAAAAATAAACCCAGGAAAATAAAGAGAAAAGTCGTGTGACGGTAAAAAAAAAAAATGAACGAAAGATTTTTAAGGGTTTGAGAAATCAAAACAAGGTGAATTTGACTGTGGAGCAAAAGATGGGAACTTTGGGTAAGTGACGAAATGGGAAGTGTGTCAAAGAATACTGGGTTCACACTGCCTACTAGTGGACTACTTTTACCATTCGTAGTCTTTTTAAAAGTGTTGAACAAGATTATTTTATAAAGCATGCCAAGCATTGTGGAGGGGTATAATAGTAACTTGATTGTTCCCGAGAACGCTATATGATGCAATGTGCAATAGATGGTGTATTTGTTGCATGCGGGTGAATGTTTGTTTTAAATGGAAGTTTGGCGCGAGAAAAAAAAATTATTCTATATGTGCAACGATGATGCACAATGCATTACCAAACATTTCTCTTTTCTCTTATTTCTCTAGTTGAATTTAACAGAATCAAGGAGCAATAGTTGGTCAATTGACAAGAAAAAGTGGGTTATTTTATGCGTATCCGTCACACTATTTGTTACTTTCAATTCTTTAAGTTCAGTTTCAATTTCTCTCGTATACCCCATTTAAGCTAAACATTAAAAGTTCTATGAAACATGAAGATCAATACGACGAGTCAATGCTTTACTTGTCAATTCTCGTATGCTTTCTACTTCCGCCCATAAATGAATAAATGATATAGTCGGTTTTCAAATGCTGGTTTCGACCAAAGTTTGTATTGAACTAGATTATGTAAATATGGTTGGACGATGTAGGAAACCACTTCATCTGTGGTACAGTTTGGTGAAATGTCACGTTTATTAAACGATATGGGTATGCCTGTGAATTAGGTCATTTGTGGCAAAAGACTGTTATCTCTTGCCATCACCTGAAAAACTTGTGTTTGGAAGTAACCCTGAGTTCTACACTTCTACTAACTGTACTAAGTTAAGCATTACTGCTTGTGTTTCTCTTGGACTTTAACTAAACCAAAGTCCTGCAGATCGGAGCGATCAATGGGTTCGCTCGGCTAATCAGGTAAATATTGTTCGATACTCTTTAACACTCTGTAAGTCTATAAAACTCCCTGAATTGGGATTCCTCTATTGATCAATATATATTGTACAAGAAGGGTATGCCAAAGGTTAAAGGCATACCAAGAGTTTAGCTAAATACAGTGTATAGTGGACTGCCTAGGTACATTGAATAAAACATAATCTGTACATATTCTATCACACCCCCGCAGTCGGAGCGGGAGGACGAACGCTCAGGCTGGAGCGAAAACTAGTGAAAAGCGGCCGAGGGAGGCCCTTAGTGAAGATGTCGGCGTATTGGTAAGCAGCAGGGACATGGAGGACCCGAACATCGCCAACACGAACACGCTCACGCACAAAGTGAATATCAAGTTCAACATGCTTTGTGCGCTGGTGTTGAACTGGATTGCCAGAGAGATACACGGCACTAACATTGTCACAGTACACAACAGTAGCCCGACGGAGTGGTAAATGAAGCTCAAGCAGTAGATTGCGGAGCCAAGTAGCTTCGGCCACTGCATTAGCAACACCTCTATACTCGGCCTCTGCGCTAGAACGGGAAACAGCTGACTGACGCTTAGACGACCAGGACACCAAATTATTACCCAAAAAAACGCAGTATCCAGACGTAGACCGACGAGAATC